>JAYJMB010004759.1:0-12653 GCA_036873735.1 Pouteria campechiana | reverse complement strand
AAAAACAAGTAATGGAGATCACAAAGCATAATGCATAATATTTTTATATTGGTTTAGCCTGAGTTGGGATCCTACTTTACTTCTCTAAGATAGTTTCTCTTTTATTTTTTTAGGTTCCACAAACATAATACTATTCAATCACAAGTTTATTTTCTAGAGCTCACCAACTAACTCTTTACAACCAATATAAATTTCTCTAGTTGTAGAAATCACACTGAACACTACAAGCTTCTTGCTTGTAGGAAATAAACAAACTTAAAGAACTTGTACAAAGGTATGCTTTTCACTTAGGCTACTTTCTACATAATGTAAATCAAAGAATTAAGAGTATACAATTAACTATTGAGTTTTGAACTCCCTTGTGATTGAAAATTGATGTAGGCTTTAAGCTTGAATCTAATGAATGTGTAGTAGAGTAAAAAATTTTGGAAGAAAACTTCTAACTTTTGTAAATGCACAAATTAAAGCTTTTCAAAATGTCTAACTTTTTCTTTCTTTGACTTGATCTTCTATTTATAGACTTTGAAAGAGTTTGTAGCCATTGTGAGTGATCTTGTTGTAATTTCAACTATTTTAGATGAGTTGCAATCCACTCAATCAAAAAGCTGACAATGGCGATTACAGAACTCAGTAGGTCAAGTGAATTTGTCAATGACCATTGCAATAATAAATGCAGACCTCTAAAGGAGATGGTTTGTCCTCTTTAAACTGTTAGGAGAGGAGAGGTTCTTCTAGAGACTTCACCAAACCTTTGCAAGTCGATTTTTCTCCTTTCTATCTTCCTCTATAAGCTTTGACAGTTGCAACTACTACCAACGACTAATTTTTGTAGACCTCTGTAAATTAAGCTCTCCTATGTAAATGCCTTTGTATCATGTTTTCAATTTAGACTCGATTCTAGGTTGCTCCAAAGACCTTTTAAAGGATAAGGTCTCCTCTCGGCTATCCTCTATACTGCAAAACCTTGTTATTTCTTTGCATTTACTTGTTTATTTCATTTCTTACTTATTTTGTGATGTGTGTAAGTTAATTATACTTGTCCTTGAGTTTCATATCACTCTTTCTTTCCTTCCATTGTATTTTTTCTTCAGTTTTTCATTTTATTTCTGCAACACTTCAAAGTTCATGTGTTACTCATCATCAAAACTTAGCTATTAAAGCTATGAATTTGGTTTTAACAAAAAGATGACCTAAAAGAGGTACCATTGATGGAATTTGAGATTGTGGGTCCCATGCAGGAGGTGGGTCCCATGGATCATAGGGATGATGGCATGGGTCCAACTTAGTATCTTAAGTTATCTAAGTAAGATGACTTAGGAATCACAAGTAGCATCAATAATTCATTAGCGTTAATCATGATTAAGCCTAATCTTATTATAATTAAGTTTAATCCTAGTTTATTAATCCAATCTAATGATCATGAGCATGTCACTCGTGAGTTGTCTCTATAGTTTATCATAGGTTAAATGGTAGAGATCGTCCACTTCCCATTTTCCATTAGATATTAGAGTATACTGTTCACTTAATTCTCTAATTTGTCTAAGTATAGGATTGAGTCAAGTCACTACATCAACCTAGTCAACCTAATCTTACTCTTCCAAAAATGAAGTTAAACCCAGTCAACCTAATTGTACTTCTCCTAAGCTTCTTATAGGTAATTGAGAGAGTTGAGTTCTTATCAAGTCACAGAGCTAAACTCAGTTATTTTGGCCCTACTTTTCTTAAGCTTCCTATAGGTAATTGAGAGAGCTGAGTCCTCATCCAGTCACAGAGCTAAACTCAGTTATTTTGGTTTCACTTTTCTGAAGCTTCTTATAGGTAATTAAAAGAGTTAAACCCTCACTAAATCATCGAGTTATAACTTACTTAATCCAAATTCCTAGTCTATCCAGTCCCATTCTTAGGCTTTTCTCAAAAATATGAGATACTCCAATCACCGAGTCAAATTTGGTTATGACTCAATCAAAGTCACCTGTCTTTCCTAGGCTTCCAATGATTATAAGGATAGCTGAGCAATCTAATTAACTGTTTCCCTAGTCTTTTTCAAGTTTTAAAATAAAGAGGTCATCCAGTCTTGATTCCTTCTTGGGATAGACCAATAGTATCAAAACACCTCTTCTTTAGTTGACCTAGTGCCTAGTAACCTAATTTAGAGCCATGTCATCCTTTTCTCCCATTGGCTTGAGGCGATCCACAAATGTCAAGCTGTCGTGTATGCTTGGCAATTCCAAAGAAATCACACTCACCCAGAGGAGAGTATTCTTTTTGAATTTTTACACGCATTATACGTTTTCTTTTAATAAAGAATTTTCTTCTTTTATAGAAATGTAATTAGGACCACTTATGGTATGCGATGTGAATATACAGTTTTCTAATGTATATAAATAAGTGTAATTAATTGAGAACATTATCAAGGGAAATTACTTCATTTGTGTTGATATTTATTTTTCACTATTCTCTTTTTGTCTCTATACTAAAATGATGAACGCAATGTGAAACATCTTACCCTTCATCTCTAAGAAAAAATACTACTGATACATCTTGGAAACCATGTTTTCCTTTGGAACTGACTGAATATTTCTTTTGCTCTTTGTAGATTTTTAGCCCTTTTCATACTCACTTTTTTTCAATTATAATTAAGATAGCAACCTGTTTGGTATTCAAATTTTAGCTTGGTGGTAGTTTTGTTATAAACAGTCATTAGCACTTTGATGGAAGCATCCCTCATTCCTTCATGATGGTGTCAACCAGTTAGGCATCAATTATTTAGAAGAGAGAAGTAGCTGAATCAATCATGGTTGTTCTTAAGTCTATTTCAACTACATTCAAGGTTGTGCCCTCCATCTCCACCTTCAACAACTTTGAAGTTAATAAGATGAAGACAAAAAAAACAAAAAACAAAAAACAAAAGACAAAGGAGGAAGGTGGTTTCTCCCCCTACCCGTCAGGTTATTGCAGATGAAACTATTGTCAGCATCACTTCCAAAATCCTCAAAAGTAGAGGTACGTAGGCCTCCTGACTCATGAAGAAAGGGAAGAGGGTTGAAGCAACTGACTTCCCTAAAGTAGCAAAGGGGAAACAATCAGTAGCTTCCTTCAATTCAGAGTCCCCTAATAGCTCAAGGAGGTACACCTCAAGTGGGGCTTTAAAGAACCATTCTAGGTTCAACAAAAGAATTGAAAGCAAGTAAGTAGAGAATGGAAAGTTGAGAAATATGTCAATTCCACAAATTTACCATTCAAGAAAAAAAGGAAGCTTGGAAACTACCTTCCAAGAAGCACATCATACCAAGAAGCATGTCCTTCCCAATATGCACATTTAGGAGATAACAGATTTGTTGTCCTAGATACACTCTCTTGCACTTCAAGAAGGGAGATTGATAGGATAGATACTCTTTAGATACTATGCAAAGCATCAAAGATAGAAAAGAGAGGAAGAAACACTGATTCTAGCAGTTCGAGAAAGAAAACCCAAAAGAGAAGGAAGATGTGGTCTGTCAATGTCTACACTATTTCAACTAGTGGGGATAATCTAACAAACTCATCTTGTCTAAGGATGATCATTAGATCAATGACAAGGCTGATGATACCTTCACCAACATTATATACTTTTTTTGAAGGACTTGAAAGAGATGACCATGTATCCCATCATCCTTGGAATCGATGCACAACCACCAAGCTATTACAGTGGTGACATCATACAAGGCCAAAAGTAATGTATCACATCCATCCACTAAAGAGCTTATTAGGAGGATGGAGTAACTTGAAGCTAAGAATCATTACTGGAGAGAAATGTGGATGCAACAAAATGCAGGAGGAAATGGAAATGCCAGTCAAACCTCCAAACTCTCCAACATTGGGCACTTTTTTAATGCTCAAAATATGCAAACTCCCACAATGGTAATGGTCATGCTAGTGTGACCATTTGTATTTAATTAGTTAGGAGGAGACCTTACAGGGACAGGCGGATTGCCACTAGCATCTCCACTTGCTTCGTCTTGAACATCGCCTAACATTTAGAGTATATTTCCCAAACAACTTATTAAGTTTATGCCCCCTTGAGCCAAAATCAAGAAGAGTACAAGTGACACTAGTTTATATCCCTTATAGCTAGAATCTAGGAGAGTGCGGTGATACTAGTTTATACCCCCTTGAGTTTGCATCAAGAAGAGTATAAAAGGTACTAAGTTTATGCCCCATAGAATTAGAATCTAGAAGAGTGCGAGAGGCACTAAGTTTACGCTCCCTAGAGCTAGAATCTAGAAGAGTACTTGTGCACTATTTGTAATTTCATTATATAATATAGTGGAATCCAAAGCACAAGGGGTGTACTCTTGGAAGAGTGGAGTATAATAGTTTACTCGAACTACTATAAATTATGTATGTTGTTTGTGATTGCTTTATCTCTTTGCATTTTACTGCTTTATTAATTATTTCATTATGAATTGCATAAAAGCACATAGAGATGGAAGTTAGTTAAACTGAGGTTAAGCTAGAAATTTTTATAAACCCAATTCACTCTTGCCCTCTTGGGTTAAGCCAAGTCTAACGGACCCAACATATGTGACAATTAAAGCTAATGCCTATAAGTATTTCTTAGTCATTTGTATGGTGGGGATTTGATGTCATTGATCGAATCAACCCACCATCTTCCAAGGGACGTGCCTACATTTAGCAGCAACTGACTACTTTTCTAAATAAGTGGAAGCTAAATCATACAAGAGAATCAAAGCCAAGGAGTTAATTGAGTTCAACAAATTCAAAATTAGGTATTAATTGGTTTTCCACACCAAATAACATCAAACAATGGTACTCCATTTAAAAATTAAGAGACAAAAAAATTCTAACAAAGGCAAGGTATTAAGCATATCTTTTCTACACCATACCATTCACAAGGTAACATATAGGCGGAAGCATTTAACAAGGTAATCCTAAAGATCATGAAGAGAACAACTGATAAAAAGAAGCAAAACTAGCGCATCAAATCACCAGAGGTACTATGGGCATATCATATTATTCATCGCATAACAACTAATACAACTTCATACTACTTAGTATTTGGGGCGGAGACAGTTTTACCCCTAAAATTATAATTATCGTCATTAAGGGTTGCAATGTACTTAGGGTTGATAACTAATTAACAAGCTAAGTTGTAGTTTAACGAACTTGGTGCTTTAGAAGAAAAGTAATTACAAGCCAAACAAAGAATCGAGTTTTACCAAGCTTACATGACTAAGGCATATAACCGCTCAATTAAGCATCAGACCATTTGCCAAGGTGATTTAGTTCTCAAGTTAAGGATAGAACTAATGGCGAGTGCTAAGTTAGTTGACAAATTTGAACCTAAGTGGGAAGGATGTTACATTGTTTAGAAGGCCTATGCTAATTATTTATATTAAATTGCAAGTAGTAATGACATAGGAGAATTACCCATTAGTGGTTGTTTCCTAAAGTATTACTATGCATAACATAAATAGAAAGATACAAAGAAAAACAATGTGAATTTCTAAGCAATATGATTTTATTAAAATAAAACAGAAAGTTACAATGAAATCATATAGAACAGTCAGTATCTCTCAACTTCTCCCAAAATGGGAAATAAATTATCCTTCAATTGTGCAAAATTACTCTTTTGTGCTATTAGTGCTTTTGCAGCTTGGGGTTTGCTACTCTTAATGTTTGTAGAATGGCAAGAGATCTTTCTAAACCATCCTCCTGCCCATAAGCAAATTCAATATCTTTCTCTAATTCACTAATTGTTTATGTCCCAAATGACACTCTCTTCATGGAAAACAATTTTAACTTCATTCGTAACAAAGTGCTTATTCAATTATCAACATTCCATCTATAGTTCCTCAATGCAATTTTGCATGGTTGCATTCTCATCCTTTTGCATTGTAATTTTAGATTGAAAACTTTCCTAGTGATTGATTGCAAATTGTTGTTAAGTTAGATTATAGATCAAGGTATCTTTCATAGCATTCAATTCAATTATTGTAGTAAAAATTTGAGCAGTTGGAGCCTTAGGCAAGTTTGCTTTATATTCTAAAGGGAAGTGATTTTGTGAGACCGATTTCCCACGGGTAGCTGTGAGACCGGTCCCAAAAGTATATATATTTTTATTTTTTATTTTTTTTAACGTACTTGAAAATCAATGTATGATTAACATATAAACCAATTTTTATGATTTTTGGATTTTTAGAATTTTTTTTTGATTTTTGAAGTTCAAGGGCATTTTTAGGATTTTTTAAAAATATATTTCAAAATCAATGGTCTCATAGCTGCTCGTGTGAGACCGTCATGAAATCACTTCCCTATTCTAAATAGCGCTAATTGTTACAATTCCCACTCAAACTTCAAATAGAAAAGAAGACAAGTGAGAGAGCCCCCATTTTACTAGAAATCGTTGCCTTCTCTTTAAAGAGTACCAAGAATGCTTTCAAGCTATCCACTACGAAGATGCTCCTCCAGAAATTGATGACGCTAGTAAGAAAAAACTTCACATTGTCAAGTGGTTCAAATCTTCATCACTGCTTAATGATTGGTCAACTTCAACATAGGCATGAGTCAATGCATACACTAATTTGATTGAATTGAAGCTTGCAACCTAGAAGGAAACAATGGCTAGGGGCATTGTCACCTCCTCCCCACCTTCCTCGCTCACATCTTGAATAACTTTAGTCACAATGGGTGAGAAATCTATATTGTCACCCAAAAAAGGAGTGTTGGTTTGTTGATCTATCTCCATCAATTCGAAGGCAGTGCCCTTTTCAACGAGTTAAGCTATAGAGATGGCATGCTTATTAGCTTGATCAAAATAGGGAGTTGACAAATTCTCCTCAATTGATTTTGCAAATGTGACTCCTTGAATCACATCAGCAGGGTTGCAAAACTCACTATCTTTCTCAAAAGCCTTAGTTGTTAGTCTCTTTAAGATAGTAACTAGCCAAAGATAGTATCTACAAGTTCAACACCATTAACCTCCACAAGTGATTGTTCAAATGCAATTGGTGTATTCATCGCTTTTGCAAATGACACTGTGGCAGTAAGAGATGGAGGTGTGTGTAATAGAATTGAAAGGTCATTATCAATAATTGGGAGATAAGCTTATTCAGTTGGAATCAAAATACAACCTCATTGACATCAGGGATGATAGGAGTGGCAGCAATCTCCCTCCTCTTAATCCTTACTTCACTTACAACTTGAGTTGTCTCAATTACCATTGCCTCAAAAATCATGATTATATTGGTAAATAAATCTAGCACCCAATCATTATATGACATTTCCTCTAGCTTTGAATCTATCCCAATTTCATGAAGAGGTATTCATTCAATAGGAGTGTTTTCTTTAGGCCCAATTTGGCCACTAAAACCCTCTACCGGAATCTCACTCTCTTCCACAATTTTTGTTTCTTTAGTTAAGGTAGGTTGTAGAACCATGGGATCAATGGTAGACCCACTAGATGATGCTTCACCTTAGGAAGGGGAGGATTTAATAGTTGTTGCCCAAGTTGCTACCATTGACATATGCCTTATAGGTGGACTGACAACATTCTTAACCTCTTTGGTGGCACACCTTCCCATTATAGATCTAGTTGACTTCGCAATGATCCCTTATGTAGTTCAACCTAGATTAATAGCTTGTTAGGGAGTTTGCACTTGAATTTGAACTGCTTGGTCGTCTACATAGTAATGATCAAAATCAACTTCATAATACTTTACTATATCTTGACTCATTACAAAACTAACAACAAAACTTGCAAAATGAAAAGAAAACAAAGGATGTGTTTACAAGATAAAGAAAAAGAAAGGAAAGGAGAAAAGTTGAAAATACATACTTTCCTTATTTGAAAATCGACTTCAAGCTCATCTGGATAAATGTTGTAAGGCTCATCGTACCAAAGCCATCAAATATCATTTACGTCTAATCTTTCAATGTTGCAACAAGTAGGCTACATATCCATTCACAAGACCCTACATAGTTTAGTTGTCTCCGTTGGCTGTCATGATAATTCCAAAACTGGGCATAATCTTCCTTCTTGGAACAACTTCTACTAGAGTCCTATGGTATAGAAGTTTTCATCTGGTAGTTTAGAGGGTCCAAATCATGTCTTTTTTCCCTTTATGCCATACCACTATGCATACTCATATGTGATGTGGACTCACCTTTTACTGCCAGGTAAAGAAATAATGCAGTTTTGGAAGTCATGGTGAATCAAAACCAGTGGGCATACCATCGATAAACTCTGACACATACTTCTCATTCCTTTTGAAAAATTTAAATAATGCTACTAGGAGCTCCCTAATCAAACCAAACTATTGTGCAAACCTCTATGGGAAATAGAGTTCTACTTTAAAATGGCCTCGTTCTTGTGATGGTAATAAGCAACCTCAAATTGCTACTATGAAGTCTAGCAGCTTACATGTGATGCCATTCGCAGGGGGTAAATCCTAACCTTTCTCACTAAAGATAGGGACCAATCGATACATATCATCAAAAAATTGATGTAAGTGAAGTAACTTATTGGTGAAAGTCTTGAAATTGAGGTATTTCACTAGCCTCTTTGCAAGTTATTTCAAAACTACACCTTCCTCTAAGACAATAATTAACTCTTTTGTCCCATAAGTCTAAAAAAAATAGGGGCTTAGCCAACCCACAAAAAAAATGTATTGGGCAATGGGTCATTAGCCTGCTAGGGCCTATTGAACTTAATACCATGTTGTCAAACCTTCTATAAACGTATGAGAGTACTCGAGGGGCTAAGGATAATCTTGTGCTAGAAGCAAGCTAATAAGTCGATACTAGCATTATCCACTTCACATAATAAGAAAGTGAAGAGGATGGACAAATTACTGTAGAGAGTCATTTAATCAAGAACATGATTAACTTTTGAACTAGAGTAATGCTGTAAAGAAGTCTGAGAGTCATCCATAAGTGTCACTCATCCTTTGACTTTCTCTTTTTCTTCAGTTTAGGATCACGATAACTATTGATCCTTACTTTTGTATTAGAGATTCTTCCAAATTGTTAGGTCCATTATGGTAGTAGGAATCTTGCTTTCTGTCACCGTCTTAGTTGCTCCAATATCTTAATAATATCTTGCGCATGTGGGATCTCCTTGAGTTCTTCATTAGTTGTAACATATTCATCAAAAGCTTCCTCAAAAATGAATAACCCACACATGTCACTCAAGTTGCATAATGTTACACTTATGTTCCCATGTGAGAAATGGAAAGAATTTGTAGTTGGTGATGAGAACTACACAAAAAATAAAATCTAGGGTAATATTATGCTTTAAGAAACCTTTAAAAGTGGCAAGTATGACATCATAAACCGTTGCTGCTCTTAAAATACATTTATGTCTTGCAGCAATATGTTTAGCCCAACACTCAAAATCTTCATTGGGAATAATACAAGTTTGAAATTACTTCATGTTCCCATCTCGCTGCAATTTATAAGACTTAGATATTAGAGCATGTTATCTTGGAGACTCTATAGTGTGGGGATGTGGCTTAAAGTTATCAGCTATTGGTGCCAAGAAGATTTCATCAAAATTTTCACCTCAATCAGCAATAGCGAATCCTGTGTTCAAGAGATGCCTGACCATTACACTTTTCTTTTGGAAAGTTATTATCTTGGTCCTATTCATAAAAGAATAACCCATGTGTTGCAATGTCTTCTTGGACTTATGGTGAATATCCTTAAAACAGGTTAATTCCTTATCAACCCTAAAATGTGACTTTGAGATTTTTGGCATGCTTCCTAACAAAGAAGCCTTTCTCATCAGGGTTTCTTGCAATTCCTGAAGAAGGAAAGAATTTCATGTCACCTAATTGAATAGGTGGATGCTTTGGTCCTACCTTTAGTTCATGAACTTCATTATTGGAAATGGCCTATCATTTTCTCTTCGGTTAAGAGCTAACCAATATGTGTGCATAGCAGTCTAGAATGAAATGCTATCTCTATGTTTTTTCTTTTAATTAACGAGGAATTAAGATTTTGCCTTCTTCAGATCCTGTTTTAGTGGATTGGTTAGTTGAGGTCACATTTGACAAAGGGGCATGCAAATCCTCTTGAATCCTGATTATAGAGGAATCAATATTTCTAATTTCCTCTGTTGCATGATCAAAAGGCTTGGTAATTTCAACCACTTGATCTGATCTAGTGGAAACACTAAGCTGAGAAGAATGTTTTACCATTGGAACTATATTGGTATTCTGAGAAGATCTCCATAACTCAAAGGTTAAAAAAGCCCCATCATGCTGGTCCACAAGTGTGGTAGCTCCATAGTTCTACCTCCACAATACAAGGGCATCACAATATTGGCTCCACCATTTGAGTGGTCTATAACAATGGCCACAAATTTAGTTTTAATTCAACTCCAACCATTTGGGTAAACCCAATTTTCTTAACATAAGTAACATGCTACCTGGAAATGATGAATAGTATGATTTAATGTGGGTACAAGGCTAGATCATTCACTAAGTTCATCAACCATTACTCACATAATCTGCCTTGAGGGGATTTGTTGAATAATCTATGCCATTGGATAAAATCAAGTGGCACCAATTCACATGAAGCAGTAGTCTAAATCATATCAAGAGTGACTAATACAAAGTAATAGTATATAACCATCCGACATTTTTAAACTGGGTTGGCAGGCTAATAATGGAATAAACTCATTTGGTATTATAAATGGATTGTCCAATTGATATTTTAGTTGAAGGCTAATTAGTACTAAATAAGTGGGGTTTTCCACAACTCCAAATGAGATGATAGCATAGTCAAAGGTCCTTAATATATGAGTGCACGACCAAGGTTTAGAATCTAACATAGCCTGCATAGTCAAGATTAAGGTGAATTAAATTAAATCAAGCTCATATAATTTATGACAATAAAATATTTAAGGACAAATTCTTACCCATCAATAGCATGGAAAGGCGGCCAAGGCTTATAGAATATGCCAACTCTTGTAAAATGCTGGTGGCATGGTAGGGCAGCCCTACCATGCCAAAATCACCATTTATTTGAGGCCGATGGAATGAGATGATTAAGTCTAGTCCTCCCTCATAAAAACCAAATACATTCAAAAGCAATACTTTCAAGATTAATTAATAAGAAGACATTTGACAAAAAAATATTAGCATGGTAGATCGAATGGAACACTAGCCTTTGCATAAAGATGACAACCTTGGTGGTGTGGTTGAGTAAACCCACCATGCTAGCTCTTGTGTAAGCCTGATCATGTGGTAGAGCAACCCCATCACACTAACCCTATGTAAAAAATTCTTCATCTAGTGATTTAGTAGAGCCAAACTACGCCATGTCAACCTCTGACATGCCAAGCTTTGCCACACCAAGCTCCACCATGCTAGCCTGTACATGGAGATGACAACCTTGGTGGCGTTGTAGAGCAACCCAACCATGCTAGCTCTTGCATAATCCTAATGTTGTCATAAAGCAACCCCACAACACTTACACTTGGTAAAAATTGCTTCATCGAGTGGTGTGATAGAATCAGGCTTTGCCATGCCAAGCTCCACCATGCTAGCCTCTACCATGCCAAGCTTTGCCATGCCAAGTTCCACCATGCTAGCCTCTACCATGCCAAGCTCCACCATGTAGAGCTCCACAATGCCAACAACTTTTGAAGTGGCTGTAAAATGAACTATTTTTGAGGGGGCGAAAAAAGACTCTTTTCTTCTCTAACTTGGCGCTTAAGCTTTCCTCTTTGGCAATAGTCTTTGCTTCAAGGCAAGTGCCTCACTACTCTTCAAGGGCTACAATGGTTGCCATGGCCATTTGCTAGATCATGGTGAAGTTCTACCATAGGGCACATTGGTTTCTTATACTATGATTTGGTGGGTCTACAATCTATGTACCTGACAACCATGAAAGAGCTTAGACCCTAAAAATTTGAATATTGGGAAGCTATAAAACCTTATGAAAGATTGAAAACTCGATGAAACAACACTTTGAACTCCATCAATAGGTCTCAAAATAAGTTTTTTGCAATGGAAGAAGCTCCATTAATGAAGTCTCTAAACTTAATCTATTGAGTAAGATGACCCAAATAAGCAAGTTCTTCAAGCCCAAACAATTGGGGAAGATGATGAGGAACTATGGACTCTCTAAGTTTAAGCTAAACAAAATCCTGGTTAAATGGAATTGATAGTGTTTTAAGCTTGGTGACCTCCATTAATGGATGCTTAAGGATGAGTTTCATAAGGGAGATGACTTGAATAATTTACTTCTAAATTTAAGAATGAAGCTTGGTAAAGTTGATTCCACAAGTAAAGTTTCATGGAGCAGATGATCCCATTGATAAAGTTTGAAATCTTCAAAATCTTCATTAAGAAATTTAACTTATTTTGTAATCACAACTTGAGGAAGAAGATGATCTAAAAGAGGTACCATTGATAGAATTTGAGGCTGTGGGTCCCGCCTACTATCCTAAGTTGTCTAAGTAAGATGACTTAGGGATCACAATCAATAGCAATTGTTGTCATTAGCGTTAACCATAGTTAGGCTTAATTTTACTATGATTAAGCTTAATCCTAGTCCATTAATTTAGTTCAATCATCATGAGCATGTTTCGTATATCCTATCTTTATATTCTTTCACAAGCTAAATAGCAGAGATCGCTCATTTCC
>JAYJMB010004758.1:0-12654 GCA_036873735.1 Pouteria campechiana | reverse complement strand
TGCTTCCACAAAATCCCCATGCCTACTAATCAAAGCTAATGAAGTTTCCAAGTGATCATTTGAAGTAAACTAGCATCGAAAGGGAGATTGGGAGGGTAGGGGACATGCTCATGCTTGAAGGGGGATAAGGATGGCTTGCATGATGGGGAGAGTGGAAGATAAGCATTGCAAATGGATTTTTTCCTTTTTTTATAATGCATTTAGTATAGTAGTCCACCTCCCATGGTAAGTGATACTCATGCACCCATTTTGGATTTTCAATTTCTCATGTAATCCTCATGTATGGCACATGTAATTCATTCATTTGATAAATCACATATCTAATTTAGTGTTCATTTATTTGATATATTATTTTCATAATTTATTTATTTATTTCTTAATTAAATTCAATTTTAACAAAAATTTGCCAAAAATTATTGATAACTCAGTATTCCAACTTTGTACTTGCAATTTTTGATTTTTCTTAACCTATTAATCATTGATTAACTTGTATTCTCATCATACTCACATTAATATGGGTATTCAATCCATTTTTATAATTTTTCATAAATCAAATCTATCTTTTTTTCAGTATTTACACCTTCAGCTTTCCACCAATTTAAATTCATTTTCTTTTTTTACTTAAATCATTTATTTAATACAATTTAATATACCCTAAACCTCATCCTCATATTTATATTAATAATCCACTCAATTTCATAACTTTTTAATAATAATTTTCTAAAAAAAATAATTATATTCCAATATACTCCTTGCTGAATTGACAAAAATCAAAATTTACGTACCTGGAATTTTTAGAGCCTTACACAAAAAATGTTTAGCATGAATTAAGGGCTAGTATTCAAAGTTTTGACAAACAAATAAGTCAAATGACAACTATAATTAGTCAGCTAGAGGCATAAATTTTGGGGAAATTACCCTCTCAAATGGTGGGAAATCCAAGAGAATATTCAAGTGCAATTGTTTTGAGAAGTGGTAAAGATGTTAAGATTCTAGCGAAAGTAACTTCTACACCAATCAAGTAAAAAAAGGAAAAAGGAGTCATTATAGACAAGAACATTTTTTATGATAATGACGTAACTCAATGTAAGTTCCTACCTCTTTCTGAATGTAAGTCAGTACCTCCTTTTCCTCAAGCTTTAGCGGAATCTAGAAAAGATGAGCGAAATAAATATTTATTTGATATTTTTAATAGATGCGAGGTAAATATTCCACTTTTAGATGTTATTAAAAAAAGTACCTCATTATGCTAAATTTTTGAAAGAACTATGTACAATATAGAAGAAACAGAAACTTAAAGGATACAAGAAGGTGATAGTAGGGGAGAATGTTTTTGTAGTTATTCAAAGAAAACTCTATGCAAAGTGCAAAGATCTAGGTATGTTTACTATCCCTTGTATCATAGGTAATACTAAATATGAGAAGGCCATGTTAGATTTAAAAGCTTCTATTAATGTTTTGCCATATTCTACATATGCTTCTTTGAATTTGGACCTTTGAATAAAATTGGTGTTATGATTCAATTAGCTGATAAATCCAATGCCTATCCTAACGGTGTAGTTGAGGATATTCTTGTGCAAGTTAATGATTTAGTTTTCCCTACTGATTTTATGTGTTAAATATGGAGGATGATAATCAAACTACTATTTTGTTTGGAAGACCCTTCCTAAAAACATCCAAGACTAAGATAGATATTCACAATGGCATACTTACCATGGAATTTGATGGTGAAACTGTTAAATTTAACATTTATGATGCCATGAAATATCCTAATGATGATGATCTTGTTTACTCCATTTGTGTGATTGATTCTTGTGTATAAGAAGTTTTTGAACTTGATGAAAAAGATGAGTTGGAGGTTACCATTAGTAAGTATTTTGAGAAAGAAAATGAGGTTTTACCCTTGAGTACTGATTTGCTTAAAATTGCTGCAACATTGAATGATTTTCTTAAGTTGCAAGAATCACATAATGTTCCTTATATTGCGCTACTAGTTTCTATTAAGAGATTTTTACCTTCGCAGGCCTCTATTCCATATTTGAAGCTTCTTCCTAGTCACTTGAGTATGTGTTTCTTGGTGACAAAGGAACCTTACCAGTGATCGTCTCCAGTAAACTCAGTGCACTACAAGAAGAAAGACTTGTGTAAGTCCTTAATTAGCATAAGATGGCTATTGGTTAGACAATTACAGATATTAAAGGAATTAGCCCATCTACATGCTTGCATTGAATCTTACTTGAAGAGGGAGCAAAACCTTCTCATCAAGCACAAAAGAGATTGAACCCACCTATGATGGATGTAGTAAAAAGGGAGATCCTCAAAGTTGTTGAAGTTGGAGTGATTTATCCTATTAAGAAAGTAGTTGGGTTAACCCAGTTCAAGCGGTTCCTAAAAAGACTAGGATAAATATTGTGAAAAATAGAATGTTGAGTTGGTTCCTACTCATGTTCAGAGTAGGTGGTAGGTTTGTATAGATAATAGAAAATTAAATGTTGTAATTCGAAAGGACCACTTCCCTTTACCTTCCAAGTTAGCTAAAAGGTTAGCTGGTTATTCTTACTATTGTTTCCTTGATGGTTATTCAGGTTGTTTTCTTATTGCAATTGCTCTAGAGGATTAAGAAAAGACAACTTTTACATGCCCATTTGGGACTTTTGCCTATCGTTAAATGCCCTTTGGCCTTTGCAACGCTGTTCGCTACAAATTATACTGCAAGTGCATGACATCAAGTTTTATAGTATAGTAGTAAGAAAGTATCATCTCTACAGGGATTGTATATTCCAGTTGATCATTAACTATTGCAATGAGTAATCATGATTTTATTTGGAGAATCATGTGATGTGAATTTATCTTAATAAGAGAAATAGACAGGCTTTCAAATAGAAGAATTCAAGATAAAGGAGCTCTGGAGGATTAACTTCACTTGTGCTTTATCATGGTGCTCTTAACTCATTAAACATTGATCATTCTATTGATTTATAAATCAAGAATGATAATTCACTCAACTCCCTCACCTGGGTGCTAAGTTAAGTATCTACTCTCTACATTCCAATTTTGATATTCTTATAAAAATGAAAATGTAGAGAATGCATTATACTCTATGATTCTTTTGAATGATTTCATAGAACTTAGAAGCTCTCCCAAGTCATCTCAAATCTGATGTCACGATGCTTATATCATATTCAAGATTATTCTCTGGAGTGTTAAATCTCAAATATGCATTCATTCAATAAATAGACAATAAACTAAAATCATTAAAAGTAAAGCATCGTAAATAAACAATCAAGAGCTCTTAATCAAACAACTCATTAATCACACTATAATGTCAGCGCAAGATCCATCTCCCCCCTAGAAGGAGGAGTTTAGCTACTTATAATGAAATGAGAATCAATAAAATATTCATATAACATTATCAAAATTTGGATTCCAACTTTAATACAAGTTACCAATGATGAATAAGATGGAAAATACTAAAGAAACAGGATTGAAATTGTGGCAAACTCTTTCCAATGACACTTGGCTTGATTTGCAACTTGAAGCTTCTTCTTTTCCAAAAGCCTCTTTAAGAATCTCCAAAAACATTTCCTCTACACTCCAAGATATTCTCTTAGGTAACTTCTCTTTGTTTTATACTTCCTTTCTTGAAGATTTGTCATTTTGCATTGTTTCCAAGCAATTCTAGAAAATCCATCATCATTTCCAAGCAATCACAAAAAATCT
The DNA here is from genome assembly GCA_036873735.1 of Pouteria campechiana. NCBI lineage: Eukaryota > Viridiplantae > Streptophyta > Magnoliopsida > Ericales > Sapotaceae > Pouteria > Pouteria campechiana. Next base: position 8,934 of record JAYJMB010004758.1, on the reverse strand, counting down.
AGAGGTGTGTCACAGGTTTCAATGTTGCGGCATCAAGATCACTAGAAATAGGGTTTCTGCCATAGTTTGGTTGGATATCGTGGCACCCAAAATGGATGTCGTGGCATCAAACTTATTGGAAATAGGTTTTCACTTGATTCTAGTTGGATGTCGTGGCACCAAAAATGGATGTCGTGGCACTAAGCTTCCTAAAAATTGGACTTTTATGTTGGTCAGGATGGATGCCGCGATACCAAAAATGGATGCCACAGCATGAAGCTTGCTAGAAAAATAACTTTTGCTTAAGCTTGTATGGATGCTGCGACACCAAAAATTGGATCTGTCTTCAAAACTTCAGTGATGCAGCACCTAAATAGGATGTCGTGGCATCATGCTGTTGAACTTCAATTCCTCCAATTTGTAGGAGCTTGTTTACCATTCCAACTTGTTCACTTTGCTCCTTTTCTTCATTGACGTTTTGTGTGCATTTTTCCTCTTTTGTGCATTCATGTGCCTACAATCAGATGTAAACATATTAACTATAAATTCACCAAGAAAAAGTTAAGAACATATCGAAAGTTAGCTAATTTAGATAATATATAAGTGAATAGAATTCACTTATCAAATGCCCCAGTCACTTTCCAATGGTGTATGGTTAGCATGTTTTCATATTATATTGACCATATTATAGAAGTCTTTATGGATGATTTCATAGTTTATAGAGACTCTTTTAATAATTGTTTGCAAAACCTTACACTTGTTCTTCAAAGATGCATAGAAACTAACCTTGTCTTAAATTCTAAAAAATGTCATTTTATGGTTGAGCATGGTACAGTTTTGGGTCATGTTGTTTCATTTGGGGGAATTGAGGTAGATAAAGCTAAAATTGATATTATTCAATCTGTTCCTTATAGCATAAGTGTGTGGGAAGTTCATTCTTTCCTTGGACATATAGGTTTTTATCAAATATTCATCAAAGACTTCTCAAAAATAACATTACCCCTATGCAAGTTGTTGCAAAATGATGTGGCTTTTGAGTTTGATGAGAAGTGTAAAAAGGCATTTGACAAGCTGAAGGAACTATTGACTTCAACCCCAATTATCCAGCCCCCTAACTAGATTGGCCCTTCCGAGATAATGTGTGATGCAAGTGATTCTGTAGTAGGGGTTGTTTTGTGTTAGAGAATTAGGAAAGCATCTCATGCAATTTATTATGCTTTAAGGACTTTAAATGATGCTTAGAGAAATTATTCTACTATTGAGAAACAACTTTTAACTATGTCTTTGCTTTAGAAAATTATGGATCTTATCTGCTTGGAATTAAATTCATTGTTTATCCTAATCATGCAACTCTTCGTTATCTGATGGCGAAGAAAGAAGCAAAGCTTATATTAATAAGATGGATACTTCTCTTAAGTGAATTTTATTTGGAGATCAAAGACAAAAGGAAGGACAAAAAATCATGTTGCAGATCACTTGAGTTGTTTAGTTCTTGTGGAGGATGACCTTCATATGCAAGAGACATTTTCTGATGAGTAGTTGTTATCCGCAAGTGTGAGATTACCTTTGTATGCAAATATGGTAAATTATTTTCTCACTAATATGTTACCTCTTGGTTTGTCTAAGGCTCAAAGAGATAAGGTCAAGAGTGATACAAAATATTATGTATGGGATGACCCATATTTATGGAAGCATTGTGCAAATCAAGTGATAAGAAGGTGTGTTCGTAAAAATGAATTTATTTCTATACTCACCTTTTGTCATTCTTATGCTAATAGAGGTCACTTTAGAGCTAAGAGGACAAAGAGAAAAGTGCTAGAATGTGGCTTCTATTGGTCATCTTTATTTCAATATTCATATTCTTTTTGTAAGTCATGCGATCATTGTCAAAAGACAGGTAATATATCCCAAAGTAATGAGATGCCACAAACACACATGCTATTTTGTGAAATTTTTTATGTTTGGGGCTTCCATTTCATGGGACTATTCCCTGTATCTTTCAATTATGTTTATATCCTACTTGTTGTTGACTATGTCTCGAATGGGTGGAAGTTAAAGCTACCAAGGCTGATGATTCTAAAGTTGTTACAAATTTTATCAAGTCTAACATATTCTTGAGGTTTGGAATTCCAAGAGCTTTAATAAGTGATCGAGATACTTACTTTTGCAATCGAATTATAGAAGCTTTATTGAGAAAGTATCATGTGATTCATAAGGTGTCACTTGTCTATCATCCACAAACTAGTGGACAAGTAGAATTATCAAATCAAGAGATCAAGTCCATCCTTGAAAAGAAGGTCAATCCGTTGCATTTGGATGATGCCTTATAGACGTATAGAACTACCTATAAGATGCCCATTGGTTTGTCACCTTACCAATTGGTATTTGGGAAACCATGTCATGTTCCCATTGAGTTAGAACACAAGGCTTATTGGGCTATCAAGAGTTTCAACAAGAATATGGATGAAAGTGGAAAACATGGGAAGTTGCAACTACAAGAGTTGTAGGATATTCACAATGATGCCTATGAGAATGTAAGAATTTACAAAGAAAAGACAAAGACATTTCATGACAAGATGATCTCTGGGAAGGAGTTTAAAGTTGGTCAAAAAATCTTTCTATGCCATTCACGGTTTCATTTGTTTCTATTCTCATTGGATGGACCTTTTGTTGTTACTAATGTTTTTCCTCTTGGTGTAGTTGAAATCTAAAGTTTAGCAACTTCCAAAGTTTTCACAGTGAATGGTCATAGACTTAAGCCTTTTTATGAAGGTTTACAAGTTGAGAATGTGGCAAAATTGGATCTTGAAAAAATAGTTTATTTTGATTGAAGGAAGAAGCATTGAGTCGAGGCAACAACTATAAACAAAAGCATTGGTTGGGAGGCAACCCAAGAGGAGTTTATTTTTTATTTATTTTATTTTCTACTTATTTTTTCATTTCTATTTTGTTTATTTTTGCCACTTCTTTGTATTTTATCTTACATTCGGGACAATGTAAGTTTTAAGTTTTGGGGAGAGAATTTAGGTTGTGTTTTTGTTTTACTTTTGAAAAAAAATCTTTGTTTGGCTTTCAATGATTCGTGGTTGTGGATGTCATGAGCAAGATTCAATTAAGCTTGAAAAATTAATAACTTGATTGAATAAGTAATCTTCCAATTTGTAATTAATTAGCCTAGTTATTTTCCTTGAGAGTGGTATTGACTAAATTTAGTAGACAAAAGCTTGTGAGATTTTGAGCCCTCATACTGACAAATCCATATCAGTCTCATTCTTTTCTTTCATGAGGGATAATCTTCCATAAATTTGTTTCTCTATATTGATTCTCTTTGAGATCACATCGATACATGCATGCATGAACATGATCAAGGTCATCTTTTTTATAAGCTACATAAGCCAATTAACCCACCTTGTAATTAATTTTTCCCTTTTGTTGAAACCCGTTAAGCTTTATAAACCTTCATTGTTTATTATGAACTCATCTTACAAGCTGAAAACCCAAAAAAATAATATCTTTACCCAAGCCATAGATCCAGTGAAGCATAGTTTATCATCATGATATGTATGGGTGTATAAGAAATAAAGTGTGGGGTGTGTGGATTTATGGTATGACTATGATTAATGATATGAAACATATTTTAATCTCAATTTGTGAGTTCCATTGTGATGCTAAGAAAAAAAAAATATATATATATATATATATCAAAATTCCAAGAAAGGGATCTGTTTATGCATCATACATACAAATATAGAAGTTGCTAAATGAAATGAGTGATTTTACATGTCTTATATATTTAAGCTTGAGTTGATTTATTTTTTGCTTCACTAGTGTTGATGGCTTTTGAGCTACATTTTCAAATATCTCGGTGAAAGTCTACATATTTAGTTTAATCCATGTTCAAGAGAAAATCCTTACTAAGTAATTGTAATTTAAGAATGTTTGTTCATAACATGTTATGAGTTTTAAACAGTTTGTTTGATCTTTGTTGATGATGTTACAACCTTGGCATTTTTGTGAGAGTAAATTTGAGTTTTGCCCAAGGATGAGCAAAAGTTAAGTGTGGGGGAATTTGATGAGAATGTAAAATGTCTGAAACACCCCACTTTTAGGGCGTTACCAAATTACAATTTATAGGAGAACTTCACATAGAGTCTCCCCTTAAACTTTCAGACCTATACCTGTTCAATCATTTCCACATAACCATGAACATCCTTATGTATAATAACACATACCCACACTTTGCCCATAATCGCAAGTCACATTGTGATGGCAATTGATAACACATATATACATACATTCCACTATTATGACATGCCTTATTTACATATAGTTTGAATCTATTGAATTTACAACTTATATACATTACATCATTTTTTTAAGAAAAAGATATTTTAAGATCCCAAAACTATCAAGCTCGCACAAGGATCACAGCCTATTCCTAGTCATGAGCTCCAACCTCATGTTGGGCTCCATCTTCTAACCCATCAACTAAAAATCATTAATAAATAGGGTGAGTCTGGGTGAACACAATAAGTAGGTAAAGTGATAAAACCATAACAATGAAAACAATAGAAGATTTTTATCAATCAAATATTCATGCAATTGCATAACTTGCAATGTCCTCATGCTCATAATGCACATGCCTTCATAAAACCAGACTCATATGCAGTTTCATTTTCAAGCAATACTCAAGATTTATGTACTGCCTTATCATCAAGGCATTTTTACCTGTGCTCATTCATTATCATCATATAATTACCAAATTCAGCCTTATCATCAAGACATCCTCATTTATACATATTCATTATCATCATGTCATTACCAGGACTAGCCTTATCGTTAAGGCATCTTTATTCATACATATCTATCTTTTTCATACCATTACCAGACATAAAACACCACCCTTTTCCCTCTTCAATGTGCAAGTGGTACATCCCCGTAACCAGCCTACGAATGTTGCCAGGTCTAGGACAGTTCTATCACTGTCCTTTGTGGTACCTCCCCATTATTGCAACATAGTGATCACAGGTTCAGCATCCACATCTATTGAAAAAATTAGGTATGCTTACGAGTTATAAGGCATCACTGCCCAATTTTCCACGACATCACTATCCATCATTACCTAATTTTATAAGACATCACTGCCAAAGGCATCACTACCCAATTTTACATGGAATCACTGCCCATCATCGCCTAATTTTATAAGCCATCACTACCAAAGGCATCCTCACTCAATTTTACATGGCATCACTGCCTTGTTGGTATAAATGCATGATTTCAATGATAAATAAAACTTGATTAAAGATTATATACTAATAGTGGTTGCCAAGTTTTTAGTATGCAGAATAAAGTTGTAGATCTCATGGACAAATGAACATAAAGAAGATATTCCAAGATGTCAATCTGTTTGACCGAAAAGACATGGACTAATGTAGAAGTAAAAGATGAAGTAACACTATAAACAAAGCTCAAATGAAAAGGAATCAACCAAGTTTACATTTCTCTATTGAAGTTGAGATTGTATCTGATGAATGCAAAATGTCATGCAAAACAATAAACTTCATCTATCATAAGTGAGCCAATGATTGTCTGCTACAAATAGACAAAGCGGAGAAATGAAAGCTGTATGGCAAAGCAAAGAATTCGTCTATCATAAGTAAGCCTATGATCATCTGTTATAAACAGACAAAGTAGAAGGTCTTATGGCAGAGCAAATAGTTCATCTGATAGAGCAATGACATTTGTCTGTTCACCTAAGCTTGTCTACTATCTACAACAGACAACCCAAAAGATGAAACCATGAAGAAAATTTATCTGCACCTCAATAATTTGTCTATTACTTATAATAGACAACCCATCATATGAAGCAATGAAGAAAATCTATCTATGCTCTAGCAATCTATTTGTTACTTACAATAGACATCTCAACAAACAAAGTACTAAAGAAACAAGTCATCCATGCTTCTACAATTCAATAGACAATCAATAAGATAAAGCACTAGAAAGAATAGTTTGTCTGCACTTCCAAGAACTATCTGTTACTTACAATAGATGATGTGATGGAATAACATTTCCATGATTCATCTGCTAATTACAAAAGACAAACCAGAAGAGGAAGGAATTTTGTCTTATGAACATCTAGATAGACACTTCATCTATTATAAGTAAACGATGAGCAATGGACAAGTTGAATCATTGGTCTTTATTCAACATTAATAATGTCCTTTCCATATTGATGAAAGAGTCAGCCATTGCAACGATGCCTTGACCGAAGCTTATTAAGAAACTAGAAATCATCTTCTTCAAGGTCAGTGCTGCAGGAATTTCAGAGGCTTAAGCAGAAGTCAAAATTTTCAAAAGCACTAATCAAAATGGTCTTTTGTCATTACTAGTGTTCGCCTACCACCAACAGATGGAATTCAAAGTAGCTATAAATGAACATCATTGGAGTAGGTGGAAGCAACCAAGTATCAACAAACTTATTCAAAATCATCTTATGAGCATTTACTAATCTGAGCCAAAACCTTCTGCTATCTTTCATGAATCAAGAGCCTTGCATTCAAACCTTCCTCAACTCTCTTTGAAGTCTTTCAACAATCTTTTGAGAAGATCATTTACTTCTATATTTAACTTTCAGAAACCTTCCCTTGTGCTTATTGAAAAATACCTATACTTCAGCTTCTAATATTCATTCATTGTAAATTCCTTGAGCTAATGTTTGAGACTAGACTCAAAAAGAGTCATGATTGTCTAAATGTAGACAAAAGCTATTTATTTATGTCCCTAAGAGCTGAAATCTAGAAGAGTGCTAGGAGCACTATTAATATGCTCCCTAGAGCTAAAATCTAGAAGAGTGCAGAAAGCACTATTATTTTCTGCTATTGGGAATAGTGGAACCCAAGACACTTAGAGAAAAGTGTTCTTAGAAGAGTGGAATAGAGTGTTTTCTTGAACCACTATACAAATTTGTGTCTTATTTATTTGTGCATTAGTTGATTGAGTAATTGATTGTAGGAGGGATGATTAATCCTAATGGAGTTAAGAAATTCTTTTAAGTACCCAATTCACCCCTCCCTTCTTGGATTTTTGATTAATCTTTGGGACCAAAAAGTGGTATTAGAGCAAACTATATAAACAATTATGGTTATCCAATGGCAAACCCATCATTCTCTTAAGAAATATTTGCTGAGGGGCTATCATCTACCCAAGAACCTTTATTTGAAGGAACCAACTTTGCTTACTAGAAGTAAAGGATGAATCAATTCATTATAGCTAATGATATGGGCTTGGAAGGTTATTGAAGTTGGAATTACTCTTCCTGCTGCTAAAGTAGATGCATGGACTAAAGAGGAAGCCACCTTAGTCCAAAATAATGCAAAGGCTATAAACTCTTTATTTTGTGGACTATCTTCATCTAAATTTGATAGAGTATTCTCTTGCACTACTACAAAAGATATTTGGGATAAATTAGTATCTATATATGAAGGATCCTCACAAATCAAGGCAACTAGAAGAAATATGTTGATAGGAGAACTAGAGAATTTTATGATGAAAGAAGGAGAGAGTATATCAGAAATGTAGGCTTTTTTTTCTAAAGTTACTAATGCTTTGAAAGGATTGGAAAAAGAAGTCACAAATTCTGAGCTGGTAATGAAGATACTAAGAGCGCTACCAAAATCATGGAACTAGAAGATCACAGCAATAGAGGAAGTGGAGGACCTAAACACTCATCTGGTAGATGATCTTATCAACTCACTGATGTCACACGAACTAATCAAAAGTAAGAGAGAGGAGCCAGCAAATCCAAAGAAAAGTATTACTCTCAATGTCATAAAAAAATCAGCAGTGATCCGGCATCACAATCTAAGGATGATATGGCCATGTTGGTTAGAAACTTCAAAACATTTGCAAGAAGCAGTAGAGGCATCACTTCAAGGAGACACCCTAGACAATAGAAGAAAATGGCTAAAAGAAAGAAAGATCTCCCCACATACTATAGATGTGGAGGGATCGGACACATGTCTCCTGAGTGTCCCAATGAAGAAAAAGTAAATATGAACGAGAAGGATGATAGAAAAGAAAAGAAACACTTTAAGAAGTCTTCAAGAAATCAAGCTAGAGAAATGTACGTGAATGATGAAGACTCATCAGGGACAAGCTCGAGTGAGAAAGGTGACAATGAAGTTAGACACCTTGCAAGAATATGCTGCATGGCCCAGATGGAGAATGAATCAACAAATCAAATCACCATAAAAAAGCAATGCATAATGAAACTAGAGACAAAGGTAAACTCTTACTACTCTTGTAGTTCTGATTCTTCAAGCTCAATTAACACTTGTGTTAAATGTGAAAATTTTGATGAATTACAATAATGATACAACTCTCTCTTTAGTGAATTTGAATCTCTTAGCTAAAAACTAACTCAAAAGAAAAGATACTTTGATGCAACTTTCAAAGTAAATTCAATTCTAGCATAAAGAAATCCATCTCTACAAAAGGAGGTAGGAAATCTAAAGAAGGAGATAGAAATATTAAATAGTGTGTTAAGTAAATTCTCTAATCCAGGAGAATTTATGGCCAAGTTCATCGTAATGATAGGTTAAATTAGCAAAAAGGGACTTAGTTGTGAACACTCAGATGATGAAAACTCATAAAAAAATTATTGGTTGATGCAAAGGAGTGAACCCCACAGAAGAAAGGGAAAACTATCCAAACATTAGAAGGTTCATGGGTTATCCCTGGATAAAGAAACTAGTGGTGCCTAGTAAATCTCCAAATACTTGTTATTTCTTCAACAAAATTGCACATAAAGCATATGATTGCAATGCCAAAAACATGCAAGCAAAAGGTGCAAAGATGAGATGGAAGTGCAAGGATTATTGATGAGTGGATTTCATTCACTCATAAGATACGTTTTTATACTTAGATATTTGTTGTTCTTATGCAATTATGTTA
>JAYJMB010004757.1:0-12654 GCA_036873735.1 Pouteria campechiana | reverse complement strand
GCTGGTGTCATCAATCGGTCGGACAGCTGCTCGGCTACAGCTAGATGGCTCCCTTTGATTTTCCATGGCCCAACATATATATTTTAAAATAAACCCCTTATGATGTAGAATGAATTTCATGGTTTAGATTTAAAGGATACGGTGTGTATCTTCTTATATAAAAAATAATAATATATAAAAGAATGGTATATGGATGCAGGTGTATAGCATCAGTTTTTGGACCAAAGTTAAAAAAAATTAATATAGGATGTTGTGTATGATTGTATATAGGTAGCAACCTAGGATAAAAATCTCTGGGTTAGAATATTTTGTTTGGATGGTGAAATTTGATGATTTTTAGAATACAAAAGTTTCATCAATTTTAGTATTTTTAAACCCTAGATTCACATGTGGACCTCATAGAAAATTTACTCCATCTTTGGTTAGAATATTTTGTTGCAATGGTGAAAATTGATGACTTTTAGAATATAAAATTTTTATCAATTTTAGTATTTTTGGAACATAGATTTGCATGTGAACCCCTTAGAAAACTTAGTACATCTCATGATCACCTTAAGATAGGTTTCTAGATTTTTGGAAAATAAGAAATACATAAAAAAAATTAAATTTTGATCTAACGATTGAAAATTGCGAGAATAGATTGCATGGGATGTTATCCTTGCATATTCATCACTGCTGGGACAGGACAACTAGGCTAGGGCCAATGCCTTTACCCATCCAAGAGCTAAGCAACCCAAGTGGGTAGGAGCAAGCCTAACAACCAAGAGGACCCAAAAGCCAGGCCCATCTGGTCAAGCCCAGCAGTAGCGATGGCGACGACATTTGGCTATAAACGTTCAACAGTCCTAAGCCTAGACTATTGACAAGCCTAGCAGATGGGTAGCCCAAGCCTGTTCACTTGTGTGCCCATGGGGGTTCCGCCACCGCCAACATTTGGTCACCAGTTTGGTGAGCAGAAACAGATAGTTAAGATGGATTTTGTGTTTTGGGATCTCAGGATTTTCGATTGGATGATCAAATAGTCAATTTTAAGATTTTTGAATATTCTGGAACCAATGAAAAGTTAAATTGTTTAGAAAAGTGTCCAAATCATGAGATTTTTCTAGAGAACAATAAAGGAATAAGATTTATTGCCATTGAGTTAACATGTGGTCTACCAAACTAGACTAGATTTGATCTAAGATAAATTTCTCTGACAGTATCTGATAAATTATTTACATTGGAACAGATTATTCTGCTAGTGGTGCAGCCGGTTGAACTTGTCGGATGAGCTTCCACATCGATGGGCTGACCCAGGTGGCCTGGAGCATAAAGGAAACTGTTACATCGGCGGTGGAGCTACCTGACTAGGCTGGCCTAGGATATGACATAAAAAGATAATGTACAAATGCTAGTAGATGATATATTTTATCTTTTTATCATATGTAGTAATTATATCTATTCTACTTAATGAGCTAACGACTCACCCTTGAGTATTTTATTTTTTTCAAAGAATGTTGCTTAAGGGGGGCATTAGATTGTAGTACAAGAGTAGATGATGCTGACTGTCATCTCAAAGAATATTAAAGACATTTACATTTTAGGTTTTTATGAGACTTGTAATTGTGAATTTGGAGGATATTGTTGTTTCAAATGATTTTCTTTTATTTATGAGGTTATTGTGGTTACTTTTGTGATTATATATCATCTTAAGTATGATAGATCTAGGGAGATTCACCCTCAAATATGAGAATAGTATTTAATTATGCAATTTTTTAGCCTAGGTCATGACAATCCTAAGTTGGGAAGAAGAAAATTTTGATGCATTGAAGGGTTGGCTCTCCATTTCTCCACCTTATAGAGGAATTATTTCTTTTACAGAGACAGTAACGAGGAGTTAAGAAATCTATTTAGATCCAACTGAAATTCTTCCCTATGCTCAACCAAATCATTCCTCTTAACCTATGCCATTTTTATTACTGTTTTATCAAGAAATAAGCATTAGTCAAAACTCCTTTTATTTTTCAAATCTTGGTGGATTATGTTTCTCTAGCAAAAACTAGTATTAGAGTATAAAGGGTCTGACTCTCCTCCTAGTCTAAGTTAGTGGTGACTCATTCAACTTTACCTCCTATTTTAGGTTCCACAATGTTTGTATTTAAAAAGTTTGATTGAAAGACTTACATGTGTTCTTCTGTCTATTGTGTTTGCTTGAATCTATGTGATTAATTTTTGCATTCCTTCATCTATTTGAAGTTGTTGTATGTACTTTCATTTTCTTTTTGTCCATGCTTGTCAAAATCATCTTTAATATAGCAAAGACTATGTTGGGTTTTCAACTATCTAGATCATTCATCCCACATTATAGGCCATTATAGTATATTTCTGCTTGACCCATCATAGCACCTGTGATGAGAGGGGTGTTACACTGTGTTATCCACTACTTCTATAGATAAATAACCAACTAGTCTTGTCCGCTCCCTAATAAATTTCAAAAGGGCGGTAGCAAAAAAATATATATGCATTCTACAACCACCAAATTCAGTAATTTGTTACTGCATACATCCATTCAATTGAAAAAGCCCATTACACCTAGCTAAGCTTAAAAGTTACCTTATCTAATTAATTACTGATAATCTTTTGTGCACGAATGTGAAAGAAGTGTAGGTTTGATGACTTCAGGTAGATTTCCCAAGTCAAGCTAGGCACAGACACGTATGTTTGGGTTGAATAATCTAAGCCAAGCATAGAAAAAAGCATCTCATCATAGTCCTTTTCCAGGATGATGAAGATGGCATTTATGTACATAGAAAAAGTCAATTTTCCTTGATACAATCTGTTGAGTGATACGTGTAAATGGCTGAGGCCAAATTGTCCAAGCCTACCATTTTGTTAATTTCTCCTCGAGGATTAGGAGTGTGGCTTCCAATTCTTGCCATAGACCATGAAGAATCTACACTCTGATTATTACTACAAGAAAAATCACCTTTTGCAATCAACTATTTGCAGTCATTTTTAGTCGGTTGCATATACTATTAGATGCAACCAATGCTAGCTACATATAATATTATATGCAACTATGTTTAGTTGGCTGTATATGCAGCCAATGTCAGCTGCATAGATGCAACCAACCATAAACAGTTACATATAGTATTTGGTGCCAATAAAAAAAAGGGTCATCAAATCGCTTCTTCCATTAATCATAAATGCCCTATATAAATTAATAAAATGACCAAATATAATTGAAAAGAAAAACTTACAAGATTTTATGTCATTCAAATTAATTATTATTTTAGTGTACTATATTAAAAAAACACAAGTCACATACACTTAATATAAAAATCATAATATAACTTATTTTTATAAATTTTATTACTTATTTATTATGTTTATTTTTTATGAAAATCATCCACATAAAATAGGTATGGATGTGCTATACAATATAAAAAAAAAGATGCGAATTTACACACCTGGTTGGCAACCCGCAATATTGCCTACTAAAGGAAACATCCGTAGATAGTTGTGGTATTTTGGTCATATATTCCTCATCTAAACTTGAAATTATGTGATTCTTAATTTGTTGGATAGATAATTTATAGAGATACAACTTTTGTGTTAAACACATTCTCTGAATCAGGTAGATCGAGGCCATGAATGGGGCCAAAGTGACACCTATTAACATTGAAAGGTAAAAATGTTAATAGGCATCACTTTGGTCCAATTCGTAGCATGGATGAAGGCTAATTCAAAGAATGTGTTTAATATGAAAGTTGTATATTTTTAAATTATTTATCCACAAACTAAGAATCATATAATTCTAAGTTCGAATGAGGAAGATATGGATAAAACATTGCAACTATCTCTAGATGGTTCATATGGCAGGTGATACTGCGGTGTGCCAAAACGTTGTGTAAATTCGGCTTTCATTTTTTATGTAATATAGCACATCCATACCTATTTTGTGTGAATGATTTACATAATAAATAAATATATAATTATATGAAATTTTAAATTATTTTGAAGTAGACAAAAGCACTATAAATATATATGGGTTTCCCTTTCTTAATTATTCATAATCATATAATTAATTTATAAGAAATGTTTATGAATGTAAGTTAGTTATTGACGCTTACACTTTCAATTGATATTTTTAAAATAATGTTTTCGACTAGTTGCCATTTTTATAGAAAAATCATTATTTACAGTTGTTTGTTATTTTTATTTTTTTGTTGCATGTAATATTAAATCCGGCCAACATGGGCTAAATTTAATATTACATGCAATCATTTTTAGTTGGCTACATATACTATTATATGCAACCAACGTCAAATATATATAATATTATATATCACTTGTAATCCCAATGTAATTTTATATGCAACCAACGTCGGATACATATAATATTACATGTTCATTTGTAATCTTAATGTAATTTTATATGAAATAAATGTCAGTTTCATATAATATTAAATGCAAGTATATTCCTTATTTTTAAAAAATAATAAATAATTTTTATAATGTTTGATGTAAATTACAAATAACCCTCATACATTTTAATGACGAATTAACTTTATTTTATAATTTTTTTCTATTCCTAACTAAATACACTATAATAAATACAATGAGCTGGTTCTCTCGATGTGGAATCAACTCTAAGTGAAAATAGCTCCATAGATATATATATTTTATATATGCAATGATCATATATATATAATTCCAATCCCATAAAAAGTTTAATAAATAATCAATAAGTAATCATCAATTGGGTCGTTATCTTTTTCTTATTATGATGTGGTACCGCCTATCACATGAACTTTTAAAGATAGTTATAGTATTTTAGTCATATCTTCTTTATTTGAACTCGAAATTAAGTAATTCTTATTTTGTTAGACAGATAATTTGAAAGGATACAACTTCTTTATTGAAAGCTTTCTCTTCATTAGCCTCTTTCTTTCACACTAATTACCCCAAAGTAATGCCTATAAATAATTTTTACCTATCAGCATGTCTAAATATGACAAAGGCATCACTTGTAGCCGGTATATATAGAGGCTAATTCAGAGAAAGTATTCAACATGAAAGTTATATATCTTCAAATTATCTATTTAAAGAACTAAGAATCATATAATTTTGAGTTTGTATGGAGATGATATAGCTAAAGCACTACAACTATTTCTAGAAGTTTATGTAGTAGGCAGTACCCCGGGCACCCGCGCATATCACCTTCCACACAAGTGCAATCGTATCCTCCTGCAGTGGCGCTCACAGTGGTCATATTTAGAAAATAAGTGATCTCCCTAGACACCCTCAATTGATACCGTGGGTGCCTGTGTCTATTGACTGAAGCACAGGTGATTCGACAGGCGCCCTTGATACCGCCTCCCACGTGAACTTTTAAAGATAATTGTAATATTTTAGTCAGATCTTCCTCATTCAAACTCAAAATTAGATGATTCTTGATTTTTTGGATAGATAATTTAAAAGGATATAACTTTCATGTTGAATATATTCTCTGTATCATTCTTCATTTATGCCAAAATTTTCTCTAAAGTGATGTCTCTTAAAGAATTTTACCTTTCAACGCATTTGAAACTCTAGAGATAGTTGCAGGTTTTGGTCATATCTTCCTCTTTTGAATTCAAAATCATATGATTCATAGTTTTTTGGATAGATAATTTGAAGGGCTATAACTTTTATATTGAACATGTTTTCTAAGTCATCTTCTATATATGCCAAAAAAGTGGCTACAAGTGATACCTTTGTCATATTTAGATACTCTAAAAGATAAAAATGATTAATAGGTGTCAATTTGGAGAATTTTTGAGGCATATGGAGGCTGATTCAGAGAAAATATTCACCATAAAAGTTGAATCCATTCAAATTATATCTCGAACAAACTAAGAATCACCTAATTTTGAGTTTATAACTGGAAGATATGGCTAAAATACTGCAATTATCTTCAAAAGTTCATTTGGCAGGCAGTATAACGCGAGCGCCCATAGTACGCCTGCTGACTCCAGTGTATAAATTTATGACTTTTATTTTTTTATGTTGTATAACACATTCATACACATTTTATATGAATTATTTTCATAAGACTACAATAAATAATTAACTAAAATTTTAATTAATTTGAATTAGATAAAAGCATATGGGTTTCCGTTTCCTAATTAACTATAATCATATAATTAATTTATAAGAGGTGTCTAGCTAGACATATATGTTACATAAATGATTTCCTTAACAAATAGAGAAATAATTGATATGATTGAAAACTAATTTTTACTATGTAATAATGCTAAACATAACTAGCTGAGTTTTTTTCATTGTTTTATTTTTTTTATTCGTGCTCATTCCTTATTATTCAATTTAATGAATGATAATTCAGTCCTTATTTTACCTATTATTTAATAAAAGAAATCTAAAATTTTCTCTTAATTTGATAAATAAAATATTTCTAATGATGTTTTTTGGGAGACAAATAGATAATTATTTTGCTAATTTGTAAATGGATAACTATCAAAATCTCTGCCCATTAAAAGTAATAAAAAATAAAACCTAAAGCAAAAACACTAAATTCGAATTTAGCTCCCTCTACCCATCCAACCCAATTTCCCCTATAAAAGTAACATTTGACATTAAAAAATGAAAAGCCTAAAACCCATCTCCTGCCTAACCCACTCTAATAGAAGTCTGTCGCCCCTGCCATTCCCCTAAATTGCAAAGACAAAAGTCAACAACTCCTCAGGGTTCATGCTTGCCCGCATTTTCGCTGATCCAACCAAGAAGAGTCCCATCCGAACATCGACCATCGACCTCTCCCGATGCTCCCCTACCAGTCCCCTAAATTGCAAAGATAGAAGTCAGCAACTCCTCAGGGTTCATGCTTGCTTACATCTTTGTCGATCCAACCTAGAAGAGTCGGGAAGTGACACCAAAGGGATTGGCAGCGGTGGAGGAGGAGGAGGAGGTGTTTTTTTCATTCAAGGGTGCCTGAAAATGAGATTGGAGCCTGTGTTTGAGGAGTAATTTGAAAAAGAAGTTGTGGAGCTCTATAGCAATGCTAGGCATTTTAATTTTCTTATATCTTATCTCTTTCATCCCTCTCTCTCTCTTAAAATCTTATCTTTCTCTCCCTCTCTCTCTATCTGCTTGGGTTGTTGGGTCCTTTTAGCTGAAGTGCTTCAATGGCGCTCAAAAAGAAGATCTTTAATGAAGAGGAAGGCTATGGGGAGGAATTCCCACATCGGGAAAGGAAGCGTTCCACGCTCGAGAGGTGAGTGCAATTCCTTTCAGAAGATTAGCTTCAAGTTGTCTTTTTGCTTTTTTTCTTACTAAATTTTATTTATTTATATATTTTGAATTTTATTTTAGTGTTGGGAGGGAAGTCATGCAATGCGGTTGTTGGTGTCCATTCTTGAGCCTACACTTCGTGGAGTGATGAACTTTCGTAGTTTTGGCTACCTAAATTTGAATTCTTTACATCATGTGAAGCGCTTACATTGACGAATTTTGTGGACTTGGATGTTTGTTGTGTTTGGGTTTTATTTTTTTTCCTTGCAAATTTTCCTCATTACAACACGTATATTTGCACAAGCAAATACAATTATAGATGGAAATGGGTTGTAGGCAACAATGTCTTCATAATTTTTAGGCCTATCTTAAAGTATGGATTAGTCTCGCTTTAGATAAGACTAATTATCAAAGCCTTAAAAAGGATTGCTATGAAATTCACAATAAAGGGGCGCATTGTGCTCCTTGTTTGGGCTAAGGAACCAAGAGTCGAAACCCATGCTCATACTATCAATCATCAAGGCCGATTTCACAACTTATGGCAACATGTTTTTCATATGATTTTCAAGAAAGTAAAAGCCTATAATGATTTTAATTAAGCTGATCATGTTTAGCAGAATACAAATTCTATCAAGTTTGCGTTTGAGGTTGATGAAGGGATTCTGTATTTGAGAACTGCATATAGGTCAAAAAATCAGATTCTGGAAATCATGAAGGAATAGGCTTGGGGCTCGACATTGTTCAAGCCTTCGTAAGTAACATAAACCAAACTAAGATGCATAAGGCACACAAAATATTAGGTGTTGATGTTAATGAAATTTTTAATCATGTATTTCTTCACAAACCTTGCATTTTCATTCATATCTTTAGGCCTAATTGTAGTTTTTGCATCTTTATCAAGATGATTTTGATCATTCTTGAGGGTTCTGATAGACATGCTTCCTAGTTTGTAGTTTCCATTGTAATCAGATGGATCCCCTAATAACATAGGCATTTCTGCAAATTAGCATGCTTTATTAGAAGTGAGGTACAATGTACAGTAGAAGAAAAGCTCAAAGAACCATATAGTGCAAGTATCTTGGTTTAACTTCACCTTTTAGCATGTTGTTGCTTGCCTTATCTGCACTTAATCATTTCAAATTACTTTCCAGGTACATCTAATGGGTGGAGAGATTAAGATTGTCGATAAAGTGCATGAAAAATAGGGGACATGTTTCAAGTTTTAATGTTCTCCTTTAGTCATGTGAGTGCACTCATGAAACTAATGCCGAAGGAAAAGACATTAGGCTGCTAAGGGACCAACTACAGAGTGACATACACTAGCCACGACAAATCAGTAGTTATGGCTAGCAAATTTCAATAAACATTCACAGTCCACTGAATGTTAAATCTATAGCATTCAGTGGTGGTCCCGGAAATGAAAGAATCCATGCAGTCCTGATGATTGAATGGGATGAAGCAAGATAAATTTCATAGAGGTGGATGAAGCATCATGGAATGAAAGTGTGGCCCGTGAATCATCTAGATGAATTGTATGGCACACTTGAAAGGTTGGAACAAAAATTCACATCCAACTCAATTAGAAGCCGATCAAGCAATTTCCCATAACACAACTCATCAAGAGAAATGATCACATGAATGCCTCAATATGTTATTCATGATAACATCTTTATCTTTTTATGAGACGCCTCAACATATGAGTGACCCTCATTAAAGGTCATATAATGAATTTGCTACTCATCAAAAAATGTTTATTGACTCAAGTGATATGTAATTTATGCATTTGATTTCTGGCATTATCATTGCAATTGCAAATTTTAATATGCAAGCAATCAACTATATTATTTGCAGCAACTTTTATTGTTATATTTTTTAAAAATGCGGCATAACATTATAAATTAAAGCAAATTTTGCAGGCAAAAAATTTGGCTGCCTAATCCTTTATGCAACCATTTTTTCAGCAACATAAAGTTATATGTAGCCAATTTTTTGAGGCTGCAACTGACCAAATAAAGCCATTTATTCCAACTGCATAAGGCCAAATGCAGCCATTTTTTTTAACTTCAAATAACTATATGCAAGCATTTTTTTCGGCTACAAATAGGCAAATGAAGTCATTTTTTTCCGCTGTAAGTGACCAAATGCAACCCACCAATCCGACTGCAAATGATTATATGCAGCTATTTAAATGTTACTACATATAACTTTATGAAACCATTTTAAATGGTAGCATTAAGTCTTTTGCAATCAACAAAATGGTTGCATTTGGCCATATACGACAAGGCATTTGCAGCTAATAAAATAACAACATTTGGTCATATATAATAAGGCATATGCAGCCAACAAGTAGCCAATTTTATTAGTTGTAAAAGACTTAATGCAACCATTTTTTGACTTTATATAACCAAATTGTTGGTTGCATTAAGTGATTTTTTTTATAGTGGCATGGATTGATATGTAGCTGAATAACAGCTAATCCATTTGCAATTAATTCATTCATATTAAGGCTTCATTTGGGATTTTTTTCCTTTTCTCATCCATTTAATTGGATTTGATATCTTAATTACTTAAAAGTTTTATTTATTATTATTATTTTTTATATTTTTTAAATCATTATTAATCATCTTTTTACATAAAAATCTTATTTATTTTATTTTTATTAACTTTATTTCTCATAATTATTCACCATCACATCATGTCATTTTTTGCATACATTTCTAATTAAATTTCTTTCATCTTTTCATACAAAATGATTTGCGCATTTTATCTTCTTCTTTTTTTAATTTACTCGATTTTTTCCGGATATGTTTTTTCTCACCTATTTTACCTTCTCAAACAGCCCTAATTTCCTAAGATGTTGATGTGCAAGGATCCTAGAAAGCAATCGCTCCCCGAGCGTCAAGGAGCGAACCGATTTTGTCGCTACGTGTATTTGCAAATTATTATTCCGTCAAGTTACAGATCACGTCGTTACAATGCCGTTAGGCCATTAAAAAATATTAAAAAAATGCATTCCCCATGGACGGGATGGTCGGTGGCCCCGATTCCATATTCCCACCGTAACCATGACCAGAATGCGCACCACATATTACATTAGGTTTATATTTTAACGTTTTAATAGAATGTTTAAAATAAATTTATATTTTATAACTTTAAAAATCATTTACACCAGACATTTAGGTGAGCCATGACAAATAAAAATAATGAAAATTCAATATTTAATGTAAAAAATATAATATGACCCACTTTTATGAATATACAAAACTTTTTAAATTATTTATCTAGTAAAATTATGTAAATTTCAAGATTCAGGTGATATATAGTATAATATATGTATATATATATATATATAATTTCAGAATTATTTTAATGGTAGAAACAACTTCCTTTATGTTTTTATTTGGCATGGCCTATGTGCATGTCTGATTTTAATGGTTTCTTTCTATGAATGTAGTGAACAATCTGCGCCCGATTGCAACTTGTTGCCAAAGGTACAAAAGTCTCGCTTACTTAGACCTGTTAAAAAACCTGCCCCTCAACATGTTTTTAAGATCTAGTCAAATAAGGGAGGCGCCCGACAAGGATTTTAGGTCTAGTTATTTGCTGCATTTTTTATAAGATCTAGTCAAATAAGGGAGGCGCCCAACAAGGATTTAAGGTCTAGTTATTTGCTGCATTTTTTTATAAGATCTAGTAAAATAAGGCAGGCGCCCGACAATGACTTTAGGTCTAGTTATTTGCTGTACTCTCTCTCTCTCTCTCTCTCTCTCTCTCTCTCTCTCTCTCTCGTGTCTGGTTATTTAAATCTCAAGTTATCAGTATCCTCAACCGAATTTACATGGCCATGAATCAGCTATGTTTCCAAACCTGCTGCCTACTTTTCTTTCTTACCTTCACTTCCATTCGTCCTTCCCTCTCTTCCGCACTTCGTAGCTTAGGTAGTGGCTCAACTCTCTCCGTAGAAAGACCCAACGATTTTCTCCTTTCACCAGACAGTACCTTCTCCGCAGGCTTCCGCAGCATCGGCATAAATGCATATTCCTTCGCAATCTGGTTCAGCCAAGCAAAAGAATTCACGCCCGTTTGGATGGCAAATCGTGACCACCCAGTCAATGGAAGAAGGTCTACTCTTTTACTTCAGCGAGATGGGAATCTCATCTTAAGAGATGGACCCCGGTCTGTCATTTGGACAACGAATACTACTTCGGATTCTTCAGTGCAGCTACGCCTCGAGAACACTGGCAATCTCATCCTCCAAACCACCGAAGGGAACGAAATCCTCTGGCGAAGCTTCGATTCTCCCACAGACACTCTCCTTCCTGGGCAACAACTCACCCGAAACTCAAAGCTCATTTCCTCGAGGAGCAAAAGCAACTACTCATCTGGGTTTTACTCTATCTACTTCGACAACGACAACATTCTTCGCCTTCTC
This sequence comes from Pouteria campechiana, assembly GCA_036873735.1. NCBI lineage: Eukaryota > Viridiplantae > Streptophyta > Magnoliopsida > Ericales > Sapotaceae > Pouteria > Pouteria campechiana. Next base: position 950 of record JAYJMB010004757.1, on the reverse strand, counting down.
TTCGATGGCCCCGAGGTTTCCAGCATCTACTGGCCTGATCCTTGGCTACTTAGCTGGGACGCTGGAAGAACGACATTCAACAGCAGTAGGATTGCCAATTTCGATGATTACGGGCTATTCACCTCTTCCGATCGTTCGGAACTAATCGCCACCGATTTTGGGTTGGGACCCAAAAGAAGGCTGACCATGGACTTCGATGGGAATGCTCGAATCTACAGCTTGAACGGGGAGAACGGAAGTTGGGAGGTTTTTTCGCAAGCCATCGACTCATCATGCAAAGTCCATGGCCTTTGCGGGCAGAACTCGGCCTGTGTTCAAAACACTGAAAGAAGATGCTCTTGCGTGCCCGGCTACAAGGTAAAAGACCCCAGCGATTGGTCTCAGGGCTGCGAGGCCACCTTCAATCTCTCCTGCGATACTCGTGATTTCTCTTTCTTGAGTCTGCCCCATGTTGCCTTCTACGGATACGAACTCAACGGCACTGCAAACGTATCTTTTGAGACTTGCAAGAATATCTGCTTGGAGACGTGCTCTTGTAAGGCTTTCAGGTACATCTTCGACGGCGAAGGCATGTGCTTCCCAAAGACGCAATTGTTCAGTGGCAGGTGGCAGCTGTATTTTGCGGAGATGATCACTTACATCAAAGTGCCGAAGAATCACACTCTCTCCTCTGAAGACTTCTTACAAGGAACGGAGTTGGATTGTCCTCCAAAGACCCCCACCGAGCTGCCCAGGACATACACAAGCAAGAGAGAGAATGCCACTATCAAGGCACTCTTATATTTCACATCGATTCTTGGTGGGATTGAGCTGGTCTTGATTCTCACTAGCTACTGCTACATGTTCATAACAGACCGCTCGGATGCAATCGATAGAGGCTACCTTCTGGCTAGCACAGGATTCAGGAAATTCAGTTGGGGCGAGCTGAAGAAAGCTACAAAGAATTTCAG
>JAYJMB010004756.1:0-12655 GCA_036873735.1 Pouteria campechiana | reverse complement strand
CCTTACTCACACTACTACAGAAAATTAGATTGGAGCAAGGTTCTAAATTTGGTGTGCCCACGACAGCACCACCAACACTTCATCTGTTGAATTGCCTATTATAAGTAACAAATGAATTATTGAGGTGTAGATCAATTATCCTTTTGTCTATTGGATTGTCTATTGTAGGTAGTAGTCAAATTTAGAGGTACAGATAAAGTCCATTACTCCATTAGAAGAACTCCACTACTCTGCCAAACGAACTCCACTTCTTGGCCTTTATCTATTTTTTATAGACGATCATTGGCTTGGTCAGTTATTCGACTATGACTTACTTATGAAAGACGAAGTCTGTTGTATGCACTCTATTTTGTATTTGTCAAATATAATCACCATTTTGACAGACAAATGGAAACTTGGTTGATTCCTTTTTATTTGAGCTTTGTCTATATCGGTACTTCATCTTTTGCTTCCACACTAGCCTAAGTCTTTTCAATTAGATAAATTGATGCCTTGGAATATCTTCTCTATATTCATTTGTTTATGAGGTCTACAACTTGTTTCTGCATGCTAAATACTTGACAATCACCATTAGTACATAATCTTTAATTAAGTTTTGTTTGTCATAGAAACCATGCATTTATACTAACATTCTCTCCTTTTTTGATGATGATAAACTTGATTAAAAATTATCTCATAAAAGATAATCTCCCCCTGAATCTATGTAGTCTAATAAAAATATTTTGCAAAGTTTAGTTATTCCTTAAGGTGCCATCCCATGACTAGTTTTATATGTATTCTCCCCTTGATTATTTCAAGATTATGCATTTTTGCATTCCCCTTTGAGATAATTTGCAAATTCTTTCTTCCCCTTTTTATAATAATCAAAAAGAAAATATCACCTATAGAACACACATAGATAGAAGCAGCTTGAAAATGATAAAATCGTTTTATTCCATTTCAGTACAAATAAAGCTACATGCATAGATAAAAACAACTCATCCTATGTTTTAAATGCAGGAGAGGTTGTGTGTGAGACCACGTATGAGGAGAGGGGGGGGAGAACTTTGTATTATAGTGAATGACATAATGTTTCAAGGAAGGAAAGAGGGGAAGGAGATGATTAATGAGGCACTTGGAGCCTCCTTTCCCCTCTCATCAAGAGCCCCAACCGACGATGAAGTTGGATGTAGGGGCAAAGTGGCTGAGATATAAATTATGTTCTTGAGAGCTACATCTTAAAGAGAAATATTTCTAATGGGATGGGTAAACTAGAACATTATCGTGAACAGAAGTAATATCGTCCTACCAAAAGAAATTAAGAAACATCCTTTGGTGCTTCAATTGCCACCACTCGTTGGTCTGCCTTTCATATCTTCTTCCTAAATGCCCTTCCCTTAGTTACATCATCGTTGTGGTGTAGAGAAGGATTGCTAGTCATGGTTTGAAATAGACTCGATATGGGGGCTATACGAGGTAGGTGATATGATATTTCAAGAAAGAGAGAATAATTTTTGTTAAAAAGAGATTTCGATGTGATATCAATAGCTATAAATAGTTTTTAGCAAGAAAATGAGGTGTACTCAACCTCAAAAACTATGATCTAGATGAAGTGAGAATAGATTAGTGTATGTAAGTAACTTAGTTCATCCGAGACAAAGTCAGTCTCATGAAAGCATAAAAACATTGCAACTTTAGGCATAAAAATATTAATAATGTCATTCTTGGGTGATCACATTAGTCATGCTTAATTCTTCTCTAATGTTGTAGAAAGTTTCTACAGGTAGTGGCTTAGTAAAGTTATCAGCAAGTTGAGCATTTGTATGCACATATTCTAGACTTATATCATTTTTTCCTATATGATCTCTAATAAAATGGTACCTAATTTCTTTATGCTTGGTTCTCAAATGTAAGACAGGGTTCTTTATCAAGCATATGACACTAGTCGAGAAGTTATTGTTTCATCCACAATAATTGAGCGCAACAACTTCCAGCTACTATATATTTGGCTTCTACTGTAGAGAGAGCAACACTAGTTTATTTCTTAGAGAACAATGATACTAGAATATTTTTTAGGAATTGATAGGTTCCACTATTACTTCTTCTATCAACTTTGTATCCTCCAAAGTTAGCATCTGAATATTCAATTAGTTCAAAACTAGTTCCCTTGGGATAATAGAGTCCTACATTTTGTGTGTCAATAAAATACTTAAAAATTTGTTTCACTGCAATAAGATGACTCTCTAGGATTTGACTAAAATCTAGCACATAAGCATACACTAAAGGGAATATCTGGTCTAAATGCAGTAAGGTAAAGAAGCGATCCAATCATACTTCGATATTATTTTTGATCTATAAGTTTACCCTTTTCGTCCTTATCTAGCCTTATTGATGTACTCATTCGAGTGCTTGTTGCATTAATTTTTTCCATTTTGAACTTCTTTAACATCTCTCTAGTATATTTGGATTGGAAAATGTAGTTTTCATCATCTCTTTGCTTGATTTGCAATCCAAGGAAGTAGTTCAATTCTCACATCATACTCATTTCGAATTCAGCCTGTATGATCTTTGAGAAGTCTTGACAAAGATTCTCATTAGTAGCTCCGAATATAATATCATCCATTTAAACTATCAAGATATCCTTATCAATATTTTTGATAAATAAGGTAGAATCAACTTTTCCTCTCTTAAATTTATAATTCATACCAAGCTCTTGGAGCTTGTCTCAAACCATATAATGCTTTGGTAAGCTTATAGACATGATCGGGTTGATCATCATTTTTGAAACTAGGAGGTTGTTCTACATACACTTTCTCACTTAAATATCCATTTAAAAATGCACTCTTTACATCCATCTAAAATAATTTGAAATTCTTAAAGGATGCAAAAGCAAGTAGCATTCTAATGGCTTCTAATCTGATTATAGGGGCATATAATTCTTCAAAGTCAATTCATTCTTTTTAGGAATACTCCTTAGCAACTAGTCATACCTTATTTCTTATAACCAATCCACTTTCATGTAGTTTATTTTTGAATACCCATGTAGTTCTAATTACATTAACGTTCTTCGGTTTTGGAACTAATTCCCACACTTTATTTCTTTCAAACTAGTTAAGTTTTTCTCGCATTATAATGATCCAGTTTTCATCATTTATGGCTTGATCAATACAAGTTGGATCAATTGTAGAAATGAAAGCATAATAACCACAAATATTTTGCATGTACCTTCTTGTTTTGACAGCATCATAGACATCACCTGCATTTATTTTCTAGGATGGGCACTAATAAATCTCAAATCAGTAGGAGGTTGATAAGGAACATTACCTAAACTTACCTCCTCCTCATTGTCTGAGCTTTCTATATCTTCACATTTTGTGGCATCTTCTTGATCCTTTTAGTTTGAGCTTCTTCATATTAGTTGTAGCTTCATCTACATCATCATCACACTCCTTTCTCAAGGTTACATTTGATTCATCGAATTTAACATGTATAGATTCTTCTACGACCTGTGTTTTCTTAATATATACTCTAAATGCCCTTATTGTTAGAAGAGTAATCGAGGAAAATGGCTTCATCGATTTTTGGATCAAACTTTCCAAAATTATCCTTCTCATTGTTCAGCACATATCATGATCATCTAATGGAATGAAAATATGAGATGCTGGGTTTCCTTCCTTTCCAAGCTCATATGGGGTTTTTTTTAAGATTGCTCTTATGATAACCCTATTCAATACATAGCAAGCTGTACTTACTACTTTTCCCCAGAATCTTTTGGACAACTTACTCTCATTCAACATGGTCTTTATCATTTCCTAAATTGTTTGATTCTTTCTTTCCACAACTCCATTTTGCCGAGGAGTTGTAGGGGATGAGAAACTATGGTTAATCCCTTTTTCATCACAAAAGTCAATAAATTTTTGCCATAAATTGTGCTTGAGTCCTTCTACATATAATATATCCTCTATGCATGCATTAAATAAATCATAAATTTTATCTATCCCTTTGATTAGGCCTTACCATTGTTTCCAAATGCAACTGTACCTCCATCTATTACCTTCAATTCTTTAGGTAGCTTTTTATTCCCAGTCATATGTCTTGAGTAGCCACTATCCATGAACCAGGTGTTGATTCCCAAAGTATGGCTTAACCCAAGAGGAGAGGGATGAATTAGGTATATAAAAATTTATTGCTTAACCCTTGTTAGACCATTTTTCTCTTTTCGTGCTTATGTGTATTATGATGTAAAGTGAATGATTAAACCATAAAGTGTATGAAGGATAAAGCAAGTAAACAAATACACACAAACAATATGATTTTTATGATGGTTGGGGAACCCTATCCCTATATCCACTCTTCCAAGAATACACACTCATTGTGCCTTGAATTCCACTATATCCCATATAATGGAAATACAATAGTGCTCCCAGCACTCTTCTAGATTCCAGCTCTAGGGGACATAAACATAGTGCTCATAGCACTTTTCTAGTTTTCATGAGCTCACCAGGAAACTTACTAGTTTTGAAGATTACCGGCAAACTTGATAGTTTTGTAGAGATCACCAACAACTCTCTGGGTTTTAGATTAACCAAAAAACTCTTACTTCTTTATAAAGTGTTATAATGAAGCATAGGGGAAGATGAAATCTTTTATAGCTCTAATAATACAAAAAAATCTTTCTAAAATGTAAAGACAATGGTCATTAAGAATATGAAGATTTAAGCTCAAGGATAGATAACTGAAGGTTTAAGCTCTTGGCCATGGGTGGAAGGATTTGCATAAGGTTAAACCCATCTAAAAAGTATTCCTTCACCACCTTATATCATTCCATCTTGTCTTCTTAAATAGTTTCTTCATAAATTCTGACTATTAGAAAAAGATAATCTTCATTGAATGTAGAGACGAAGGTAGATGAGTAGGAAATAAATGTAGAAGACCATTTTGATAATTTTTCATTTGAAAATGCCATCTTCTAATTAATTCCCATATGGTTAGATCCATTCCGCAATGCTAACCTTGACATAAAAGAAGGTGAATAGCTAGTTTAGGCAACTGATGAATGAGGAGATGCTGCAAATCTGACTTTATTCACAATTTTGGAAAGAAGACTATAAATCTGACAAATTTAGCTACTCTACTTTAATTGGTGCTTTACTATATTTGTCTAAAGTTAATATCTGACAAAGTCTCTTTTTTACTTGGATAGACTCTCTTTGTCTCCTACTTTGTTCAGAGTTGATTCCAAACAAAGTTGAGCTTCTTCATTTTCAGACAAATGTGTTTTGATCTCTGAACTTCTTGTTCCATCCACTGCCTTTTCATTGTCTTTTCGGATAATATGAGATTTTGAATAGAGTATTCAGATTGACATCTTTAAGTATATTTTGAAATCTTTATAACTCAAACTTTCTAAAATGTGGCAGATGGTTAGGGAAAATATTTGCAATCTTGCACTTGGAAAATTAATTAGGTTCTTGATGATTGATTCTTGTTTAGCACTTAGAACTTTCAAGCTTTTTGTTCCCCTTCAATGAATTATCTATTTTTACCATCCAAAAAGGTTGTGGACCACTTGAAAAAATATTATTATAAAATTTAGCTGCTGTAGAGCATTGAATTTTTGATATTTGAAAATACAAAATTTTCATTGTAGCAGTTTACTGTAATATGGTACTATAGAAGCATCACTATAGCAGTGTTACCATAGTAAATCACTTTAGCACCATTTGTTTGAAGTAAGTAGTAGATGAATATCTTTGTCTGTTGGTATTATAGTAGAGCTACTATAGTAGATCACTGTATCACCGCTTTATTTGAAATAAGTATTCAATGAATATCTTTGTCTGTTGATACTGTAGCATGTTACTGTAGCAAACCGCTGTAGCATTTTGTCTGCTAATTTTCTAAAGCTTTGTTTGTAGGTTACCATAGTAGGTTATTATAGCAAATTACTAAAGCAATTCATCAGTTACTTCATCTGCTGATTCGAGCTTCATCTGTTACTTCATCTGCTAATTCGTTTGAAGCTTTACTTGATCTTTTACTTTGTTTTATACAAACTTTGTCTTCCACTTTGTCTTAGACAATCCAGTTACTCTTTCACTATAACAATTCCACTTTGTTTGTCACTATAAACAATTCCACTTCGTCTGCCACTATAGCAATTCTACTTTATCCATCACTGTAGCATTTTATTGTAGCAAAAGTATTGTAGCAATGTATTTGCACTTGAAAATTTCTACACTTTTGCCACATTGTTAGCTTATCATTTTTTATTATATTTTCCATTGTAAATCATAATATAATTATCTATATGAAATTTTCATAAGTTGTAAAGCATGGATATGTACTTTAAATCATGATTTTGTATCTATAAGCTCATTTACGCTCTCATTCTTTTTCATTCAAGAAGATATCTCTTTAATACACTTTTAACATACGATTCAAGGAATGATAAACAAGGTTGAAAACAACATGGGTTAATATGATTTTCCTTCTAGACTTATATCAAGATATATATATATATATATGCTTTCGTAAATGATATTCCAATAAAGTATGCATATTTCAAGCATGTCTTTTTACATTTCAAGCTTTCTATACTAGAAGCATCATTAGCAAAAATTAAGTCTTAAGATAAGTTTTGTTATCATCAAAATCATACAATAATCCTAACAACAGGTATTGCCAGATGTAGCTTTCAAACTTACTTGCAATCAAAGCACATTTTCTTCTTACCTCTTTGGTACCCAAGTATTGGGTTCAATGGTGTTAGTGGAATTGTGTGTGCTAGAAGATTGTACATAATTCTTAGGTTTCAATCTCATCTTTGCACCATTTGCTTGCATCTTTTTAGCATAGCAATCATACACTTCATACCCAATTTTATTGCAGAAATAGCAAGTATTTTGAATTCTGCTTTATGTACTATACTCCATTGGTTTCTTTACCCAAGGATGACCTACAAACCTTTTAATATTTGTACAGTTTTCTCTTTCTTCCATGAGGTTTACTCCCATGGACCATCGAATAATTTTTTATCAATTTTCATCATCTGACCGTTCACAACCAAATCCCTTCTTACTAGTTTGACTAGTCATTCTCATGAACTTGGCCACAGATTCTCCTAGATTGGAGAACTTACTCAACATATTGTTTAATATCTCTATCTCCTTCTTCAAATTTCCAACCTCTTTTTGTAGAGATAAATTTCTTTATGCCAGAATAGAATTTACTTTGACACTTACATCAAAGTTTCTTTTCTTTTGAGTGAATTTCTATCCAAATAATTCAAGCTCACTAAAGAGAGAGTTGTATGATTGTTGTAACTCATCAAACTTTTTGCATTTGACACAAGTGCTATTCGAGCTTGAAGAGTCAAAACTATAAAAATAGTAAGAGTTTAGCTTCGTCTCTAGCGTTGTTGTGCATTGCTCTTTGATAAAGATTTGCTTTGTTGATTTGTTCTCCATGTGAGTCTTACAGCATATTCTTGCGAGGTTTCCAACTTCATTGTTACCTTTCTCACTTGAGCTTGTCCTTAATGAGTCTTCATAATTTACGTACATTCCCTGGCTTGGTTTCTTGATGACTTCAAGTATTTTTTTTCTCTTCTTTCATCTTTCTCATTCACATTTACTTTTTCTTCATTAAGAGACTCAAGACACATATGTCTGATCCCTCTACATCTATAGCATGCAGGGAGATCCTTCTTTCTTTTAGCCATTTCTTCTATTGTCTAGGCTATCTCCTTGAGATGCTGCCTATGTTGCTTCTTGCAAACCTTCTAAAGTTTCTTACGAACATGGCCATATCGTCTTCAAATTTTGATACAAGATCACCGCTACTTTCCTTGGTCACCTTGAGAGTAATAATTTTCTTTTGCTTTGCTGGCTCCTCTCTCTTACTTTTGATTAACTCGTGTGACATCAGTGAGCTGATGAGATCATCCACTAGGAGAGTGTTTAAATCCTTTGCCTCTTTTATCACTGTGACTACTTTTTCCAAACCTTTCAAAGCATTAGCAATTTTTGAAAAATGAGCATACATTTATGATATGCGTTGCCCTTCTTTCATCTTAAAATTTTCTAGTTCTCCTGTTAATATATTCCTTCTAATTCCTTTGACCTATGAGGATCCTTCATATATAGATAGTCTTTATCCTAAATATTGTTTGGCATTGGATCACTACAACATTTATGTAGTCCGCTTTGAAACCACTTGTTGATTCTGAAGCTTAGGCAATTACCTAAGAGGGGAGGGGTGAATTGTTTACTTAAAATTTTTCTTAACCCCTTTAGAATTAAACATCCCTCTAGCAATCAATCCAATCACTCAATCAATGAATAAATAAATAAGATACAAGAATTTTTATAGTGGTTCAAGTAAACACTCTACTCCACTCTTCCAAGTACACTCTTCTCTTAGTGTCTTGGGTTTCACTATCTCCAATAGCAGAAATATAATTAGTACATTGTACACTCTTCTAGATTCTAGCTTTAGGGGGCCATATCTATAATGCTCCCAACACTCTTCTAGATTCCAACTCTAGCGAGCATAATCACAATGCTCCTAGTACTCTTTTAGATTCCAGTTCTAAGGGGTGTAAATAGCTCTTGTCTACACTTAGAAAATCACAGCTCTTCTTGAATCTAGTCTCAACCCTTTGCTTAAGGGAATTATAATAAATGAATATCAAAAGTTAAAGTACAAATACTTCTCAATAAACACAGAGGAAGATTTTTGAAGAATAAATGCAAAAGTAAATGATCTTCTCAAAAGGTGGTTAGGAGCCTTCAAAGAGAGTTGAAGAAGGTTTGAATCCAATACTCATGACTCTTGAAAGAGGCAAGAGGTTTTAGCTCACTTTAGTAAATGCTCTCAAGGGGGTATCAAATGTTTTCTTTGATTCTTCTTCCTGATCCAACGATGTTACAATTATAACTACTTTGAATTCCATCCGTTGGTGGTAGGCAAACTCCATTAATGACAAAAGGTTGTTCTGATTAGCACATTTGAATTCTCTAACTTCTGCTTAATCCTTGTCTACTAAAATGCCTGCAGCTCTGACCTTGGAGAAGATGATTTTTTGATTTTTAATAAATATTGGTCAAAGAGTTGCTACAATGGCAGATTCTTTAATCAATTTGGAAAGGGCATCATTAATGCTAAATGAAGACCAACGATTTAGTTTGTCTGTTGCTCTCTTCACTTATGATAGACAAAGTATTTGTCTAGCTATTCATCAGACAAAGTCCCTTCGTATTCTAGTTTATCCATGGTAAGTAGCAGATGAATTGTAGAGGTATAGACGAATCATCGTTCCATCACTTCGTCTATTGGATTGTCTGTTGCATGTAACAAACAAATTATAGAAGCGCAGATGAATTATCATTTTAGCACTTTGTTTGTTGGATTGTCTATTGCAAGTAACAAATGAATTGTTGAAATGCAGACAAACTATCTTTTTAGCACTTCATCTAGTGAATTGTCTATTGCAAGTAGCAGAGGAACTGTAGGAGCATAGACGAATTGTCTCTTCAGCACTTTGTCTATTGAATTATCTGTTATAAGTAATAAATGAATTTTTGAGGCGCAGATAAAGTTTGTTCTATGTACTATATTTTGCATTCATCAGATATAATCTCCATTTTGATAGAGTAACAGAAACTTGGTTGATTCCTTTTTATTTGAGCTTTGTCTATAGTAGTACTTCGTCTTTTGCTTCTGCACTAGCTTAAGTCTTTTTAGTCAGACAAATTGATGCCTTGGAATATCTTCTTTGTGTTCATTTATCCATGAGGTCTATAACTTGTTGTTGGGCTATGGAAAATCAAAGGGAATCATATGGCCCCATCCGAGTAGCCGTCCGACCAGCTAACGGCACCAGCAACATGAGCGTCGGCAGCGTCACGAGCAACGCCGGCAGCGACGTGAAAAGGTAGGCCGATAGCGTCACGAGCAACGCCGGCAGCAATGTGGGATGACCCGCTGACAGCGTCATGCGCAACACCGGCCGCGACGTGGAACGGCCGGCTGACGACCCCAGCAAGACGAGCGTCGGCAGCGTCACGAGCAACGCCGGCAGCGACATGAAACCGGCCAGCTGACGACACCGGCAGACAGCGTCGGCGATGGTCGATGATAGGCAGACGCAGTAGGACGCCCCCTGTTCATGGCTGCCGCGAAATAGGGTGTCCGACTGATCATTGCCAGCATCGTCGGCGGCGAGGGGCGTCGCCAGTGACAGCGTTGGCGGTGACGCATCTCTCGAACATCGACAGCGTAATGGTGGACCATCGGCAATAGTGTCCTGTCACCGGCAGCAGCACGAACAGCAAACGTCCGTAAGATGCCGCTCATTTTCGGCCTGCAAGTCAGCCGCACGACGCTGGAGGGGACCTCAAAAACATCAGCGCAATGCAAGGATCCCAATGAACGAGCCTGATCAGACATTCGGCCGTCGGCCGGCGAGATCGCACGACCTTTTGACGGCCAGCACGAGGGACCTGCCCGGCGATGACAGACCATCTTCGGCCACCAAACTAAAAGTTTGGTGCGGTAAAATCGATTCCGGCCACTTGGCCGGATCTGATCGGCCTTCCGATCAGCCAAAACCGACGGCGGAAGTCTGCGGCAGTCACAGCAACGTTTACATGGTAGGTGCTTGCAGCAAACGGCTGCCCTATTTTGTGGCAGCCACAAACAGGGCATCCGACCATGGGCGGTAGCGACACCTGACCGGCGGAATGACGAAGGCCGACGACGACGCAGCAAGCAACAGCGTCTTGCTACCTGCAGTAATGGCGTCGACGGCAGCAGCGCGCGGTGGGCAGCGACATCTCGCTGCCAGCTGCAATGGCAACTGACGACGGCGACGCAGCAAACAGCAACGCTTCGCCGCTGGCAGGGACAACGCCGATGGCAGAAGTACGATGCAGGCAACAGCGTCACGCTGCCAGCAGTAATGGTAGCCTGTGGCGATGACGCACGGCCACACAGCGGCCATGACGGGCAGCTGACCCATCACGCAGCGAACGGAATCGTGAGCAGGTGCCCACAACCGGAGACGATGCATCGGCAGTAAGGCCATTTCGGCGAGGGCGCAGGTCAGAGGAGCGAAACAAGAGACGCCAGCATGGCGCGCAGCTGGATGCTGTCGTCGATGTGCCGCGGACGCGGGCGACACTTCACGCCCGACCCACGCCAGTTGAGCCAACCAAGAGCGCCAGCATGGCACGCAGCTGGTTGCCGTGATCGACATGCCGTGGACGCGGGTGCCACTTCACACCCGACCCACGCCAGTTGGGCGAACCAAGAGCGCCAGCATGGCGCGCAGCTTGCTGCCGTCGGCATGTTTGCCGTGGACGCGATCGCCACTTCACGCCCGACCAACACCAGATGAGCCAACCGAGAGCGCCACCATGGCGCGCAGCTTGCTGCCGTCGACGAACGTGCCACGGGTACAGGCACCACGACACGCACGCCCATTGCCAGCGTGTCGAGGGGCTGAACCGCAGGGCCGATGGAGCGAGTGCACCGACAGACCAAGAGGTGGCGGAACGGGCCTCCCCCAGCGACCCGCGCAACCACGTAAGTAACTCACCGTGGAGCTGGAGATGCATCGCGTTACTTGGCCGGAAGTGTTGGGGGCCCTCACCTGCGCGATGAGTAATCGGGCAACGCACATGGGGATAAAAGAAAAATTAATTGACAAAATAATCAATTCATAAAGTTAATGGCATGATACCTCTGATAGGCACGCACGTGATAAGGTAATCCAAATGTTTAGAGAGATATTTGGATGAGGGAGGAAAAGCCACCATGTAAGAATTACAAAAATGCCCCCGTTAGTGGAGCAGGGGCATATTTTCCAAAGGAATTCCAAGAACACCCCCATGGTGGAGCTGAAATTTCCAAAATGCCCCCGTTGGTGGAGCAGGGGCATATTTTCCAAAGGAATTCCCAAAATGCCCCCATGGTGGAGCTGGAATTCCCAAAATGCCCCCGTTGGTGGAGCAGGGGCATATTTTCCAAGAGAATTCCCGGAATGCCCTCATGGTGGAGCTGAAATTCCCAAAATGCCCCCATTGGTGGAGTAGGGGCATATTTTCAAAATTCCCAAAATGCACCCATTGGTGGAGCAGGGACATATTTTTAAAATTCCCAAAATACCCCTATGTTGGAGCTAGAATCCCTAAATTACCCCATAAGGCCTAGAGCCTATAAATACCCCCTCATTCTTTTTGGAGAGAAACTTTTGGAGAGAGAATTTTGGAGCTTAAAGGACCTTCAAGCGGCAGGTGCCGGAGTTGACACCAGTGGCCAAAGGCCCCTGGTAATCTATCTAATGCCTGAGGGCACTTTATCATGACCCCACCATGGTACACACATGGGTCCCACCCATGTATGGTAATGGTGGGTCCCATATGGTGGGCCCCACATGATCAATGGACAACAAGATAACACTGAATTAGACACCCTAGGCATGCTAAAACCAGTTTAATCCCTATAATTGTCCAATAGATCAGAGGATTAATGATACTATCTTAAATTAACTCAGAATCGTCATTAGCACTAATCACTGCCATTAGTGTTAATCATGATTGGGCTTAATTAACTCCAAGTGTAATTAGGCTTAATTCATGTGGCCTGGATCTTCGATCTCTCACAGTATAAA
>JAYJMB010004755.1:11448-55757 GCA_036873735.1 Pouteria campechiana | reverse complement strand
CCCCCCCCCCCCCCCCCCCCCCCCCCCCCCCCCCCCCCCCCCCCCCCCCCCCCCCCCCCCCCCCCCCCCCCCCAACACTAAACACCCGCTTAACCACAGGCTTCCCGCAGCCGCACTTTTTCAAAAAGGGCTGTAAAGTTTAGCCGCGGCTAAACGAAGCCTAAATCTGGTTTCACGTGTACGCACGCACAACGGAAGGGTTATAAACAGAACAAAAGAAACTAAATCTGCCCAATTCAACCTGTTTTTTGTTAGGATTGAGTTCTAATTTTTTTTTTTAAATACAATAGTCTTTTTTGGCTGTATCCCTCCCTATTTTGTTAGGATCAATTCAAACTGGTTTTTGCTAGGATCGAGTTCTTTGCTTGTCGTAGTTCTTGTTCTGGTATCATTCCCTATTGCATATTCGCACACACATTGGCTTTAGCACAACAGGCCTAACGGATTAGCTGATCCACCAAGCAATTCACTCTTGTAAGACCAATATAAACTCCTGGTCAACTTGCGCGAATCAATTCCTTTTTGGCACTAATGAAAACCATGATTTGATGGGGGATGATCCCAGCTGCGCCTTTCTCAGTTTCTCACCATCATGATTCACAAACCTTTGAAAACCAGCTAGCCACCAATTTCCAAGTTAAGATATCTCAATATCAGCAAGAATATTCATTCTGCCAAAAAGAGACCCAATGTCTGGCAACTTCTGGATTGTCGGTGTGTGCAAGATTTTTTGGCTTCTCCATTCATTTAGACCACACGTCCTAAAAGGCAAATCGGAAGGCTTGGAAATCCCTTTTTATAGTTATAAATTAGTAGGAAGATGGAAAAGGAGACGTAGATTATGCCACCAGGACATAATTTCAACTTGAATAAGATTAAAATAGATTTATGATTAAAAATATAGGTGATGATAAAGAGAGTAAATTTATTATGATAATTGAAATAGTTCTACAAGACGTTCATTTATTATTTCCTGGGGAGATACATTTCCATCCCATTGCCAAACCCTCGTAGTTTTATGCATATTCAACCAGACATGAGGCTTTGGTGAGAATCTAATCACAATGGTTCAATTGAAAATTAGTCCCCTAAAGTATAATGAAACCCTTCCATTTACCACACAAAAAAATTAAAGATCTAACTAGGGTTTATATAAATGATACACAATATACATGTTTCTCTACAAACAACATGAGGAGGAATTTTCAACAAATACAGCAAAAAGAAGAAAACCAAGAATGATATAACTCTTATATTGCAAGTAATAATCAATAAATAATAAATAATCACATATGCAGCACACAAATACAGGAGCGTGGGGGCGCCATCCACATTTTCTGTGGATGGACTTCACCTGTTCCGCTTTCATTCGCATCAGCAAATGGTCCAAACAAGAGATGAACAAGTTCACCCCACAAGTGCATGGAAGTGGGAATTCTTGGAAAACTTCATGTAGAATGGTAAACCCTCCTATTCTTTTGTGTCGGCCAACACAAACTCTGTGTACAGGTCCTTCAAGGCAATCACGACTGTCATTATCAATGGACCCATGATTGCTCCCTGTGGAGAAATCAAGCAAAATGTTTTCTTTCAGCATAAAAAGGCAACTGTGAAGTAATGTGTCATCTGCATATTGCATGTGGTAACTCAAAACAGAATGGGGATGGGTTCTCATTTAGAAAATAAGAATCTTTTTTTTTTCTTTCTTTCTTGCAGTGGATAAGTAAATTTTTATCCCATTTACGTGTAAAAACATAGCCATGGCAAAAATTGAAGGGTATCTAAAGTTCAAAGAATGCAGGGGAGAGAAACCCCTCCACAGTAGTAGCAACCTGCTTATCGTTGCAGTTGGAGATTTGATAAAGAATGGAACCACTAAAAACAATTCCTTGGCAGACAAAACCGGCCACATCTGGCAAAGATCCAACTACAAATTTGAAATTACATTTGTGGATCAAGAAAGAAAGCTGACCTATAGCTCCGAAGGACATGGAATACACGCCTGAGATGTGACTCCAGGAAATATTGGTCATAAAGTTGTTCAAGGATTCTTCCAGATGGTGCCTTCATCTGCTTAAGCACTGCCTTATTATATGCTGTTATGAAGGTGGCGGAGGTCCCATTTTGCTGGTATGCCGCCATTGATAGATACCATCAAGAAGAATCTGTGCCAAGAAAGAGGCCAGATCGAGTCCCAATCCCCAGTGAGCAAATCAGGTGAACTATCACATTAATTGCATTTACCATTCTTATTTGCTGGAAATGTGATTGATGGTTACTCTGGTGATAATCATGTTTAAAGTATGAATTGGACCATTTCAAAGTCTACAAATCAATGCATCTATCAAATTGGTCAATGCATCCACAGGTGACTGTTAAATGAGTCAAACTCAGATCATCCAAAAATAGCCTAACCACCTATGTCATGCCACCTTTCCCTTTAAAATTTTTAAATTACACAAGTGCAAAATAGTAGGTGCTTGGGAGGGAGTCCAACTCAAGTACACAAATAGAGAATAAATCAACAAAACTTTCAAACTAGACCGCCAACACAAATCATGCTCTCAATCCTATTAGATTGGCTAGTTAGGCCAACAGCAGTGATGTAATGGAATCCCCCAGCAGTTGCTGTTTCAACCCGCTAAAGACTGAATTAAACATCAGGAATAGTAAAGTTTTCGCTCAGGATTGCAAACCCATGCAGACAGGTAATTTCTAGGCTAGACAATTCATTATAAACAAAGTGCCAACTGGAACTATGTTACATCAAAACTGGGCAATCTAAAGCTGTTAGTGAATGCAAAAAATCAGGTAGTACCTCCAATGCAGATGAGAACAATGCCATTCCACCAATAATGCTAAGACCAGTGAGATAAGCACTGTGGCCTGGTATATCCTCCTGAATGACTGACGTCCCATAATCCATCATCCCAAGATGAACAACTGAGAAGATTGCAGCCCACATTAACCGTCCTTCCATTATCAACTGCAACGCAGCAGGGATCGAGGACAGCCATGTTGGCACAATTGGGAAGAGAGGACTGATGAATGCGAATATGGTTGACGTGTATACGAAATGTATCGCGAAGAATCTAAACAGCAGCCATGTAAGGCACCCCTGGAAGATTGCAATCTCTGCAGTTGCCAGAAGCACGCTGCTGATGGCATGGTCGAGGACCTCAACGCACCGTATCCGCGTCGGTTTAGAGATGGGAAGCATGCTCAGAGCCTGCTCTGTCACCCCACCAGCCTCAGAAGTGATGAGGTAGTACAACACCCAGAAGAAGACCATCGATTGGGAGACGAAGTTCAGGACTTCTGCAGCACCGGAGACAATCGAAACTCCAATAGAAAATATGAAATTTGCGCCCGCACCAACAACAGATTTACTATTGGCAAGCGCCTGTTTCGAGACATTGATCCCTTGAACTGCATATCCCTTCGCTCGCTCCACTAAATCCGCTCTGGTGATTGAAATCTCACGAACAAGTGCATCTAATTCAGAGTATATCAGCCCCCATTCCCGATTCCCAACACGGTCCTTAAAGCTCTGGAGCTTCTCCGTCACCGGGTGGGGCGGAGTCATCAGAGCCGTCGACATCTCGTCCGAAGACGAATCGACAGAAGGTTTCACGACGAATTGCTTGATCCCATCAACCAATTCCGTGAGATTATACTGCTTTGCCATGCCATCTATCTGCTCCGACACTGCTTCGTAGACTTTTGCCATGTATCTATCCACCATCTCCGGGACGTCGTTGTCGTCCATCCACTGCTTGAATCCAATCCTCTCGGCGTAATTGCTCTTCTGCACATGTGACTTGAGCGAAATCACAGCATCCTTGCCCTCCACGCCAATCTTGTAAGAGAAGAAGAGGCCTCCGACAAGGATCCCCACAATCATCCCCACGATCAAGCCGACCGCCACGATCGTCTTCAGCTGCCGGAGAATCCCACTCGTCATGAAGCTACTGACTTTACTCCGGCTGGCGGAGCCACCACGATGCCGGAAAGATTGTACGGCGGAGATCGTCGAGTTCACATCGCCGTAGATGGAGGCGAGAACGAACGCAAACAGAAGAATCGTTCCGAGGCCGAACTTCTCGTAGGCGAGGACAAAGACCCAGAAGGAGACGAGCCAGCGGACAAGGCGGGCGAAGCCTGTGCGGGGCCTGCCGGCGGCAGCGGGGTGTTCCGGCTTCTCGGCGGCGGCGGATCTCCTGCGCAGTGCGAGGCGGAAGCATGCGGAGCGGATGTCGGAGATGGTGGCGGCGAAGGAGCGGAGGATGGCGGCTGGGACGGCGAAGATGGTGTCGGTGAGGCCGGATTTAAGGGGCTCCAACCAGAAGCCGACGAGGGCGGTCTGGATGCCGCGGAGGGGGATTGAGCAGAGGATGGCCCAGAGAAGGGGGCGGAGGTACTCTTCTAGAAGCTTTGAGAGGGCGTAGAGGATGAGGGCAGAGAAGAGGAGGCCGGCGTGGGCCATTGCGATGTAGAGGGCGAGGCGGGCATTGGGATCGACGGCGGGGATTTGGTTTTGGGGGGGCATGGACGGTGGAGATGAAGTCAGGGGAGGGGGATGGGGAGAGGGAGAAGGAGCGTCGGAAGGCTTGCGGACGGAGGCGGAGTGGAACATGTCTTGCCAGGGGGGATTGGAGTCGGAGGGATTTGGTTTTTCTTCAGTGGTAGGATTGGAATAAGGGACAAGCTCCATTCACTTGCTCTGTGAAATTAGACGGTGATACACCTGCTCCCCTCCAATCAGAGAGAAAGGGATAACGAAGAAGATTGGAAACTTTTCTCAAGCTAGACATCTTAGTAAGGGTAAAATGGGCATTAGGGTTTTCGTTAGTTGTAAAATGACGAAAATAGGTATTGGACTCTTTGCTTTGGGGACGGGGCGTTTTGTGGGGTGTGCTTTTAGATTGTGCGGCCGTGCTGCGCGGTATCTTGCCATGATATACTCTAAAGCATTGATTGTTTTCTTGGAAATGATTTATACAATACTGTTTTTAAGAAAAATTTTATAACATAATTCATCTAGAGCATATGATAATACATCAGTTAAATATAATCCATTTGATCATAATACCATGTTTTAAGTTAATATTTAAAAATTCATCACAATCGAAGCCTTGAGTATACTACAAAATTCATCCATAAAAATTTGCCCTTTGTTTGTGATTTATTTGAGTTTCAATAATTGGTACAATTTTTTAGATTTTAAATAGACAAAAATACTAAAAACAATGAATGTATTTAATTGAATCTATATGTCATCACATGAACAAATAAATCATTTACATAAAAATTTATATAATAAGACTTACACATGGTTCTTTAATTTCAACACTTAATGCTCGTTTTGCACCCAGTTGCGTTCAGGTACGTAAGTCTTTTACTGCCATGTGGCATGGAAGAGCTACACTTAATATGCCACGAGGCGTTTGGTCGAGGAGAAGCCACTGGTAAACAACTCTTCCCTAGCAGCGTAGGCAACTAATGATCATTGGCTACAACGAAGATTCGAATGGATGTTTTTATTTTTCAATCTATGTTTATTCTACTGTAGCTGTTTTATTAGATGAGATCAACCACAAACAAGTTTTTCACTGAATTTTTTGTCGAAGCCACGCGTCTCTAGACCTTGACGGCTAGACCATTTTGGAGGAAGTGACAAACGCCCAGGATATAATACACCTGTGCAAGAAGCACCTGGGAACTTTCCCGATCGGTCGCGCTAGACCTTGACTTTGTTGCCATATGCTGCCGTTTAGAATGACAATTTGGTCATTTTGAAAAATGCAAGGGAAGTGACTTTATCAGGGGCATTTAGACGGACGACATCGTCCCTCTGCAACCAAAACCGCCGTCGGTTCAGTGGGAAAGGACGGCCGTTACTCTCCCGCGCGCCCAATCTCCCCCGCAATTTCTGCGCCGCGACTCCCGGCGGAAAGCGGCGATTGGGACTGCTTGGGTAGACTACAGAGTGTGAGCATCCGTACGCACACGCACCCGTTTTTTCGAACGTGGAACATTGCTTCGCATCAAATCCATTTGATTTTTCGCAGCTCCGAGTCACAGATGGGCATGAATCTCATTTTCACCTATTTACATTGATCTTAACATGAAATATTCCTACTCGTCTCAACTACTTACATATTGCCAACTTCCCAAAAAAATGGATGTCAGAAACATGGCGATGCAGGCAGCAAGCCCACTATAGCATTTCTATCCACGTGCTAGATTGCGCATTTCTTGAGACAAAAAGGCCATTTTTTTTCCAGCTTAAAAGGGGCAATAATTGTCGATCCCACGTGAAGAAATGATTCGGGCAACGCGTCCGCCAATTTCCGCCACCACAATGCATGCTCAATCTCAATGATTATCCGAATCCTATCATTCTAATTATCACCGGAATGCAAGTTTTAAGTTCTTACTGTCACGGATTCAGATGCGGGAAACCGTTGACAAAATAGCTTTTGAACCAGAAAGCGAAAAGCGACTAAACCAACACTTAGACAATTCAGATCATCAATGAACATGCATCAAGGGAGGGAACACGCACCGAGTGAACCCATGTTCCCCAAGTTATCCCACCGTTTCTTCACGCCAAACGATGCCAGATGGTGTTATAGTTCGACACTTCCTTTCAGCGACATGCACACGGCAAGAGAACTTCATGCCACGCAGCGTGCCATCCATTCCACCATCATTAATTGCAGTCTGCACGGGAACAGAACTTTTCGGGAATTGCTGCATATTTTTATTCCAGTAGCCCAGTATGAGAACAGCGAAATAACATGCCAAAACCGCTACCATCAACAACTCACCAAGCTGACTTATCAGTCAACATTGTTTATTTATTTATTTGGGATAAATGAATGTTGATTTGCTCGTATGTTCATCCACATAAGTCAATAATTTCACCGAAATACCACCGCGTCACTCGCTGCTGCTCGTTACTGCCCCATCAAATGACTCAACGGATTGACAAATAGATCGATCCAGGGATGCGTCCTTGTTTTCATTCCATTGTTCATGGGTTCGAAAAGCTTTCACAAGTCCACAAGTTCTAATCAGGGGCATGACCGTGCGGGAATGGTAAATCGGAAGAAGAGTTTTATACCCCACCAATGCATAGATGCATTATAATAGGTCGTCACCAATTCATAGACGCATTATAATAAATGGTCTGCGAAGGGCCTGACCAATATTTTTAAAACCCCTCCAATGCAATGCATACGGATTATTAATATACATTCAAACATGCGTCAAAACGCAAAATGGTACCTACCAAATGCACATGGGTTATTAACATTATTCCCAGATCATTCCAAAAAATAAAATGAAATGAAAAAGAGGAAGAAACAGAGAGAACGAAGACTGCTGAAAGGCGCCTTTTGGGTTTTTCCGGGATGGATCCAGAATTCGTCCAAAATGTGGAGCCTAATAAAAACTTAATCACGTCACAGCATACGTAGCTTGCAAGTGTGCACTTGGGAAGGCTCCTGGCCGCATTGATAGAGATTACGGTTATCTAACAAATGGACAGTCTACTGAGACCTTCAACACATTCGCATGGTGCCATGATTTGATGAATGCATCCGTGGATGAAGATGTCCCAACTTCCCCAGTTTTATTTATCCTAACCTCTTGATTGATGCGAGAATGCAGGTTTCCAAGCCAAAGATCCACAAGATCAGGATCCATCAAATCAAAGCTCAATCATTGAATGTCTCAAATCAAAAGCTTCAGCAGAGTGTCCATCCAGTAGCATTGAAAGTCCATAATGTTTCGGTCCATGGAGCAATTTCAAGCTAACAAAACATGCCAAAACAAATAGTCTTGCCTCATCAATTCTTTCTCATTTCTCTCCCCTATCCGAGTCTGTAAAAACAAGGGATGCAGATTACATGATCCTGAGCTGCAACAAAATCAGCTACCAATAGTACTATTAGCAATAACATGATAGACATGTGAAAGGAGTAACTATTTACCCCTATGTGTTGGAAAAACTTCTGTAATCAGACATACTTCAGTGTTTATGGGAATGCTTTCGTCCATTGCTGCCAAAGTATGCATCTCCCATTTCTCGGTTCCTTCTTTTGATCACTCTCGATGTCAAGGAAACCACACCAACAACAGCCATTGCATAAAACGTGCGATAGGGAGCCAAAACAAGGGCAGAAAGATAACAGTAATAGGCAGCGAGGAGGTAGATGAAACTCAAGCCAACTTCCCAGCCACGCAAACCAGGGAAGGGGAGTGGGAGAGCACTACAAGTAGGCTTCCAAGTGCAGAGGCCATGAAGGATGACACCCACACAGAGTGCGGAGTCAACAAACCATGGGAAGTTCTGGCCCATGCCTATTCTCTGAAACAAGAAGATTAAGATTAATAGGGCTAAATATCAGTTGAGCCACATCTAAGATGGGGGGCAATCATTTGAAAGAGTTGTCTCAGACAAGGCAGCAGTCAAGTTGTAGTACAACTGAGATTCCTCAAGAATGAAACAGAATGTTCCCACCTAATATTTATTACCACAAAAAAATCTGTTGGTGGTTCAATTAAGAAAGACAATAGATAAAACAAGAATATCCCATCTATTGAGAAGTTCTGATTGGCAACACAAACTTAATCAATCCTACAACTCAATCTGCTTTGACTTGCTCAGAACTGATCTGTCTTGAAATTTTGAATAGCAATTTCACTCAGATCAAATGACTTGCCACAAATCACCAAGTCAACCAACCAAGATCAGTTGTGGCATCTTTGCATTAACAACTGGTTACACCATCATTTTGTACTAATCAAGGGAATAAAATCAAACCAATAGTTTACTTGAATAACATGAAATAACTTGCAGTAAATTGCAAGACAATGAATATCATTTACCTGTAACCATGCCGTGAGTGATGGAACAAACATTAGAGCTCCAAGGAGATGTAATATCAACATGCCATGCCGGTAGTTGAAGATTTCTAATTGAGTGTCACCGAAGCTCTTTGTTGAGTTTAGATCATTAGGATAGTTCTCGTCCAGAGGCAGAAGTTGGTCAAATGACTCATCTGATTTACGCCTGACTTGCTGATGATGGTCACCCATGGCTTGTGAATTATATGACTCCTTTCTTTGTACATGACTGCGAAATGAAGCCGCCAAAAAACTGTTACACAAACAGGGATAAAGTTTTCAGGAATGTAGCCACGTTTGACATACACGAAATAGGACTCAAAATTTGCTGATTGGAAAGGAAAATGGAACAGAGCAACCCTAAACAATTAGGTAAGTGAAGATGTAAGGGCCATCATGGATCAGGTTTGTTCAAAATTGGTGTTATAGGATGAGGAAGAGGTTTGGGTGAAGAGGAAATGAAGCAAATGAATATCATAAAGACAAGGAAAAAGACAAATGAAATGAGGGGAAGGTGAAACTTCATGAAAAACAAAAGATGTCTATGAACATTAAAAAAAAAAGAAAAAAAAACACTGTCTGGTGCAGGAATAAAGAAAACGATGCTTCCCGCCTCAAGGACATGCATTGACAACATCCCTGTTGCTAAAGACAGCTTAAAGGGCTAATATAAATCCGACCTATCTATTTGTTCCCTAGCAATGGAACGCTATGATCCACAATCATACCAATCAATCCTGACATTGGGGAATAAACACAAATAAATATGAAAAATTCATAAAAGGATAACAAATTAAGATCAAATGTCATCTTGAAACATGCAATCCAGTAGGTCCCGAATTTGTTTCCGTTTGTTCACTAAGAAGCACTTTGGTTTGCTGGCAAATATAAGAACTGCAGATATACATCACCATTAAGTCATTCGCCAACATGAGATGACGTACAATTGTCAGATTGAATAATTTGTGCAATATGGCCTATACCTAGTCACAGAGTGTGATTTTACTACCTATATATATGTATGTGTGTATTTATATATGTATGTATGTATGTATGTATGTATGTATCAATCATTGATGAGCCGATCTAAATGTTTCGACAGAAGTAACATCACCATGGAGATAAAAGCATGTACATTTTCCTAGCATTAACAACTAGAATCAGAGCATCTACAGACAGAAGCATACTCTAAAATGTTGACTCAAAAACTAATAATATAAAGAAGAAGAAAAGGTGCTAAAAATTATAATAGTATTGGATATATGTAAAAGGAGAAAATGGACTCATGATTCTATAAAGAGTTTAGTCATTTATCATCAATTAAAAGAAGACAAACAATTGAAACATGGAACAATAAGAAGGCATCCGGAAGAACAGCTGCATTTTAAGCCAACAATTTTGTTTCAAATAATGCATCAAATGTGACCACATCACTCTTCCACCAACTAGTTGAAAAAAAAAAATCAGATTACTTGAAAAAAGTGGACATGGGAGTTTAACTTGGAAGATACCTGCAGAGAGCAGAGTGACATGCTGAAGCATGATGTAGGACCAGTACAATCAAACCAAGGGCTGGATGAACAAAGGAGACCAAAGAGACTGAGACTACTGCCACAAGTAGACTCGGATTGCTTTTAAGAATCCGCACCAACTGAATGATAAACAAGGTCAACTTAGAGACTGGAATAGTTTAGCAAGCCACAAGAAGAAGATTTATTTGATGCTTATACAAACTACATGTTTGACTTGGCAAACACACTCATCATTCCATGCTTGAAACAGCCATGCATTCAAACAAGATACAGGGTTGAGAATGCATGCACTTGGTCATCAACCAAGCTGGTGACATTGTGAATCAATGAGAAATTATAAAATGGCTTCCAAGAGAAATGTAATATAGAGAAGACAAAGGCCCAAGATACCAAAGTCACTGCCAGGTTATGCTCTAATAAAGCATCATAACCTTATCTTTTTCCGAACATTCTAGATCTCACGTGATAGTTTACCTTGAAGGACATGAAGAAGGAAAAAACTTTAACAAACTGATGGAGAAATCTGAATCTTTCTTCCCACTCTTGCCACCTGTAAAATATACAGAAAGTTGTCAATCATAAAAGGGATACTGACCTTGCATAGGTAGATGCAATAGTCATTTTCCATCTGTGATAGTCTCTTGTAGCAGAAAATCAATGAATAAAAAGGTACCCCATCAAACCAACAACTCTCTTTTAATATAACCAAATCAGCCTTCATATTCCTTGTTAATTTCCTTCAGAAACAAAGACATCCTAGCAGCAATCATCCTTTTGACCCATAGCCAAATCCTGACCTTTTTGGCAAAAAGATAAAAAAAAAATGGAAAATCCTATGAACTATTGGGATTTTTCGTTATGTAGAACCAATGGAATAAAGCTGTTGTGAAAAGATCATGCCAATCTGATGGTTCTAACAATGTGAATGAAGCAAATATCTTACAACTGTCCACTTGGAAGGAGGTATGAATGAAGTTACAACTGTTGAACCAAAATTCTACTCCAATTTTAACGAATAAACAACATGATTGATTAGATAGAAAACTCGAAATACTGATTCAAACTATTAATTTACCATGTGTGGTCATAAATTTCAATAATAATTACCAATCTCCAGAAAATTATAACAAAATGATTTTTCACCATAAATTGGATTCCGATCCATGAAGAGTGTCCCACTATATATTAGAAACAAATAGAGAAACACCAAGTTCTACCCAACGAGTGGGAACACTAATAAAATCTGTGAGTAAAAGATTTTAGTCCACTTTCCAGTAGAAAGGTTTGCACATCCCTCCATCAGAAACACTTTGATGTGCTGGTGACTGAGGTGGATGCAACATTCATGCAATCATAAATGGGATCCTAATCCTTGATAATGTTCCAATTTTTATTAAAAACAAGTTAAGAATCACCAAGTTGTACCAAAGAGTGGGAATCTATTAGAGAGCTCTTGAAGATACACAACGATTACAGTATTAGCAAAATACAAACAAGAAAAACTTTGAAATAAACATTACATTATTTGACTATCGATACTAATAAAATCTATGAATAGAAGATCCTAGTCATGTGTCATCCACTTTCTGGTATCAAGGTATTCCCATCTGTCTATTAGAGGGCTCAGGGAGATACCCAATGATTATGGTATTAGCAGAAGAAAAACTTTGATGTGCTAGCAACTGAGGTGAACAACACTCTTGCAATCAAATTATCAAATGTAGGGGCGTAACTTGGGTCAGGTTGACCCAAACCCGCTTGACCCGACCCGATATTTTTAAGGGTTTGGGTTTGGTAGTTTTGATCTTGGGTTTTGAATTTGGTTGAACCCAACCCTGAATTCCAATTTGGGTTGGCATTGGATTTATGGAAACCCAACCCGAAACCTGCACAAATTGCATTTTATTGGTTACAAATTAAAAATTATACATTCTTCATTTCTCATAATTCATATTCAAGTGTTCCTTTTGAAATTTCCTCTATAAAGCACAAATGACCCACCAATCTCATGTCATTCTCATGATCCCCATCTCCCTTCTTAGTACAAGCATGTTTTCCTCTAGCTGATATTCTCTCTCTAGTTTCATCAACATCTCCATGTCCCTTTCAAAAATTCTCTTTTTGAAGTCAAAACCAATTACAAACATCCAACCTCATATGCTAAGGTTTTCAAAAATTCATATTTTCATCCTCATCTTCCAAGTGTTTTAAAGGCCCCAAACGAAAAGTATTTAGCAACACCAATGCTATCATATGCAGTTCTCCTTTATCTCCCAGTTTCTCATCTCTTCCCAGTTTTTTCATCTTTCTGAGTGAAGTGACTATTGATTTATAAAGATTCAATCATACTATATCATCCATTTGAAGATTCATTCACACCACATATTATTGAGGCTTTTATCTTGAAATATTTAAGACCTTTTAATGTTTGATTTGATGATTAAACATAGCTTGAATTCAACCCAAACCTGACCTATTGGGATAGGTTTAGGGTTGAGGTTTCAAAATTAGGGTTGGGTCAGGGTTAAGGTTGAGATTTTAAACCTTGGGTTAGGGTTAGGGTTGACTCCTATAATATTCTTGGTTAACGAAAATTTTCTCAAAACTACAACCTGGATCTCATCCCCATGCATCCCTAATATAGCCCATTCAAATGGTTAAACTCCTTGATCCTCTTAAACATACCTAGGATCAATGATAAAGGCTAATGAATCAGATGGATTAAAAAAACATAACTTCTAGCCAAACCAATTGTGGGCACTGGTCAGCAACGAAGACACTGACAGCAAATTGCATCCCGTGAAAGCAACTGTTGAATTTCAACAAAAAGTAGGATCCAAGTCAATGCCCAGCTCTCACAAAAACCTAATTTATTCCTCCATGTGTCCCTATTTCTACAGAAAGTAACCAATCCTCCAAGACCATGAATCAATATGCAAGAGTTTTCCCACAAAAACATATTTGTTTCTTTTCTTTTACTTTCTTTCTTTCTTTCTTTCTTCTTCTTCTTCTTCTTCTTCTTTGATAGTGACATCCCAAGCAACCAGCGAGTCTCTTGTTGCTTGATCTAATGAGAGCAATGGCTACGTCACTTTGTCTACCTCAAGGGCATTTCATGAATAAGCAAGTGACTCAAAGTATTTTAAACTCACCGCTATATGGAACAAGCTTCCAAGGCCTTGCTAAATCATACACACCCATTGATCAAAACAAGAAGAAACACAGAGGAAAAAGACAACAGCAAGATGTGTGCCATAGATTTGCCTCCAGAAAGATGCTAGTATAAGTGAATCCTTACACCATTTTTATAGTCAAAACCAAAAGTTAATCAACCTTTCGAGATTTAATCCCAGCATCTTTCCTCCAACCCTCTTTTAGACAACTCCATATGTGGTCAAGAGCAGTAAGCCTCAAAAAAGATCAAGCAAGCCAATCAGAATCACTCTACCATACCACCATTCAACTTTAAAAAGTTCAGTTTTTTTTCCATTAATCCTTCCCAACCCAATACTCTTCGTAAACAAATATTTATTTGTTCACTTACAATCTTAATCTGCCATGCATCTTAGCAAATCAAATGACAAGAAAAGAAAAACCTAAGTGCATGCAAATAAAAAAAACATATACTAACCGCAATTTGATAAAAACTTGTACTGTTGCAGCAATATAGAAGATCAATTGGGAGCAGAGAATCAAAATAATCAGTGATCCATTTGCAAATATGTAGCAGAGAATGGAAATAACAATGAAGCTTGCAAGTGGAGGAAGCGACTGGGTTGTCAGCAGGGAGATGACCAAAGAAGCAAACAGGGGCACTACAGCTACAAGCAGAAAGGATGGGGACACTCTCAAATTGGATTCTACAGCAGCCAGGAGGGATGGAAGAGGCAGATCAAGCTCCCATGCACGTGCTTGTTGCATCAGAGCAGAAAATATAGCAGCTACAGAGAAACCAATTATCTGCAAAATAGTGATTTTATGATATAAGATACTAGAAAATTTCTAGGAGAATGTAACAGCAAAAATATAAACTTCCAGCATTGAAAGTCAAAAAGCATAGCATGCATAAACCAAGACATATGCTTTCACACACATAGGACTCAACATGTTACACATGGCAACCAATCAGAATAGGCAGTCACTGCATAAAAAGCACGGTAGGTTTACCATGAAAACATTGCCCATGGATATAAGTTCACCACAAACCTGCACAAATGGAACTACTAATTTTGGCAACTTTTCCAGAGCTTTTAAGAAGCTCCAATAAAATACTCGCTATGCATTTCCAAGAAGTCCTCCATTAGGAGAGAGCTTTTTAAATTTATTGAAGTGGGGATCAGTTTTGAGATTTCATTATTGAAAAGTTTATGATGTGTTTGAATAGGAGGGTGGTTTTGGTGACCATCAAGGCAGAAGGTTATATGTACATGACATCAACCCTAAAATGAAGGAAGACAAAATACTGAAATAGACAGGCGTTATGGCAGACAAGATAGGATTCATGGAAAAATATAAGTAATGATAGGGAAAAGTAGGGTTGTTAGGAGTCGATTAATATCACATCAAATAAAGAGTTTTGAAAATGGAAACCCCCCTCCATCCAGACACGCCCACTCTTTTCCATAAAAGCCTACTTTTCCTACAATCGACCATATTTTCCCACAGTCATCATGCTACTTTGTCTTTACTATATTTCTTTATTTTGTCTTTATTGATTATTCTGATGACATCATTTTCATTCTGCAGATATAATTTTCTCCCATTCATTAAGCATTTTCATTCTGCAGATATAATTTTCTCCCATTCATTAAGCATTTTCATTCTGCAGATATAATTTACTCCCATTCATTAAGTTATATTCCACCTATCTCAAAAGATCCATAGGTTCCATTTGGGATTTGGGAAAGGAGGTGTGGGAAATAGGAGGAAAAGAGAAGAAATGATATAATAGGATAGGGGTGATGATTATAAAGAAAGTGAATAAAAAGAAAATAGATTAGTTGAGCGACGATGAAGGTAAATGATCACCTTTACACAGTAAAGTTTTAGTAATGACATCACCTGCTTGCTGAAGCCATTGGCATTGACTTCCATATATTTATAACATGGAAAATTTGGAGGCAGAAGCATGTTTTATGTGTTGTAGACATCCATTCTGACAAGCCAACTTGCCATCAATTGTTTGAACAAAACTTAGAAATCAATGAGACCAATAACTAAGAGGAAATGTAGGAATGAGATGATGTCAAACACTCATCATTGGATGGGCTGGGCACCATGAGAATTTTGGAGTCGCCTAAGTTCTGTTTTACCCCTTAGATTTGTTTTATGGATGAGAAAGACAGCATATAATGCCCTCCGTAGAGTCAAAGGTGGGCATTTGACTTTAACTATTTCATTCTATCCTATAGTAATTTGATTCAGTATAAATGTATTATTACAGTGAATTGAATTAGAAGTATACATAGGCTGGTAAATGAAGAAATTATATAAAGAAAGAAGATTATCCATACGGGCAGTTAAAAACATCACCTGAGAACAATACAAAAGCAAAAACCTGCCAGCAGCAGCAGTAAGAGAAATGGAAAGATCGATCTTGTATGAACAATGTGGATCTACCTGCAAAGGAAGCAAAAAGATTCAATTTCACAGATCAAAATAAAATTAAACTTTAAAAGGCTATAAGTGCTAACGTAAAATATTGTAATTGGAGTTTTTCAATCTCAAACAATGGTTAGGATGTAACCTGCAGTTTATATTGAAGAACAATCTATCAATCAAATGTTAAGAAATTGAACTTTATCAATTAAAGGTTAAAACATTAAACTTATTATCTTTCATTTCATTAACTTTTAAGCTTGTAGAATAGTTGCATGATCTCTATAACAAGGAGCAAGATGACGTCCTAGTTTTGATTTTGAATCCTAAAAATAACAACTTATGAAAAAGGCAGCCTAGACTAAATGCCCATTCTCTCATGTGGCCCTCTTTGGACAACTGATTACACATGATGGGATATTATGATGTCACTTGCAAGCTAGGCA
Organism: Pouteria campechiana; assembly: GCA_036873735.1. NCBI lineage: Eukaryota > Viridiplantae > Streptophyta > Magnoliopsida > Ericales > Sapotaceae > Pouteria > Pouteria campechiana. The sequence continues at coordinate 39,265 of JAYJMB010004755.1, read as the reverse complement.
TATTTGACAATGCCCCAGTTCAAGGAATGCCAGGGTGGAACAGCTAAATTAGATGTCATGTCTTCATTAAATTGGAGCTTTCACAGTGTCTTTCCTTTTATACCCTTTTTTATCTTTTGTCTTCCTTATAGCCATGGAATTATCACCCTTGACTCTTTGAGGGATGCTAAGAAGGATTAAAAGTGCGGCTCAAAGCTGTGACATCTTTTCACATCAAGCATGTGCAAGTGCAACTGCCAGTTTAGTAATGGTCTGGAGGTATATGGGAGAGGATCATGATTGCAACAACTCTTCAAGTTTCACAATATGAGTTGAACCAGGTGGGAATTGATTTCCCAAAAAGAAAAAGAAAAAGAAAAAGGAGAAAAAAAAAGAAAAAGAAAAAGAAAAGCATATCAACTATTTCAAAACTTGAGAAGAGGCTAAAAAGTACATAAAAGTATTTATTATTTTGAAGAATCAAGACAGACAATTTTCACTTAATCAAATTCCAAACAGAAAAACAGAGACGAAAATCATTAGAAATGGTTAATCCTAAATTCACCCAAACATGAGAGTGAAAGCTTGGTTCATTTGGTAACAAAGAAAAGAGACAGAAATCCTTGTTCATTCATTTCCCATCCCTTTTTAAATAATGTGATACTTATTTATCCCAACAACTCCACTTTTGTGATACTTGTAATCCCAACCATTCCACTTTTTTTCTCACCATTGCCTATATTTCCAATCATTAACCCATCAATCTACTTTATTATTATGCATTTTATTTCTAATCATTACTCCTATCCTATCACCATTTCTTACCTTTTCCTCTACTTTTCCATATTCCATTTTTCACTCTTATTTTCCATCTCTTTTCCCAATTCCCAAGCAAACCCTAGCACAAAAATGAGAGCATCAATAAGAGAAACACCATAAAGAAAGTGTCTGAGGCAATCCCTCCTACTGGCTAAACTCATTTGCCACACATTTGAGTCAAGATTAGAGTCCCTGATGTGAACAACAGCAGTTCCCCATTTTTGGCTGTTTGGTCCTAAATGTCTACCAATAAAAACAAATGAAAACTATGAAGAAATAGTAATTTTAATTAATTAAATTTCTTCCTACCAGTAACAAGACTGTTGTCTTCTCGGATCCGCTAGTTGAACCCCATAATGCAGGGTAAGAGTCCACAATCATTGTCTCAGAGTATAAATTTGGAACAACATGTAGACCTGATGTAGAATCCCAAGCAAGGGCAATAGGTGGGAAACAACGCAACTTACAAAGGCCTGCAGTACTAACACAGGACTATTGTTAGGAAAAATTTTCAGCAAGCCTGACAAAAGTATTCGGTGAACTTAAAGGAATATATGTTATGCAATAATCCATTGATGCTCAAAGCATGTTTCTTCCCACGAATTTTGTTAATAAAGAAAATTATTGCAGAAGATTGTACCCATGAGTAAATGAATACATAAAAAGATCGACATAACAATAAGGAAATGCTTAGAGTTGAGGTTCAATCCACGTCAAAATTCAAAATTATTCAGAAGTATGGACTGGCAATTATCTGGCACCTTCTATCTAGGAAGATACATACAAAACATGCAATGCCACTTTTTGTATGGAGCAGTTCATCATTCACTACAGTCAGTGTTATATTAGATGCAGTCTAGAAGCTGAAAAGTGAGATAAAACTTAGATTAAATATTTGATGCAGCATGTCCCTCTCCTATGGAGTATCCTCCTTTGTCTCATGGACATCTAGATGTTGTCATATAAAAGGGAGATCTCTCTTGCAGTGGAGGAAAATTCCACATTGTAGATCTCGAAAGGATCTATAAACAACATGAAAATTATCCATGTCTGAGGATGGTCCAGCTTAAAACAAGGAATAATCAGCACCGTTTGTGGAGGTTTTCCTAACTGCTTTTCATGTTATTCCACAAGCACAATTCTGGTGAGGGGCTCCAGCACTTTCGAGTTTTATACAAATCCAAGCTTTTGGATTACCCCCAAGGCCTTAACTTGTGTCTGGCACATGGAGACAATGTCCCATTTGGTCATGCAGGAAAAACTGAAGTCAGTAGAAACACTATCATGAGACATTTCTTATTTTTCAGATTCATGGAATGATAATCAAAGCCTTCTGGGGTTACTCTACTGCCCTTTGTCTAAAGAAATCATTCATTAATTATCAAAAACAAACTTGTAAGAAAAAATGGAAAAAAGACAGCTGTTCAACATTTGGACAAGGAAGTTTTTAAAAAAGAAACATCCATGAGCAGAAAACAGAGAAATTGGGTGGAGGCATCCTTACTGCTATGTTCCACATCTCCGGACTCTTCAATAGGAAGCCCAGAAGGTTTTATTCCACAGCTTGCCGTCTTCACTTGTAAAGTAACAGGCAAAAGGCCTAAACTTACAGAAAATGTAGCATTCAAGGCCAATGGGTGATCCTCCTCCAAGAAGATTTCCTATATGATATAAAGCAGGTAATCGAAACATAAAATGTATGTGAATGAAATTAAACTGACCTGATACTGATAAACATAAAAAACTGTACTCCAACAATACACAATTGTTAATGGTTATGAGAGTACTAACCTCTTGAGTATAGGTTGAATGCAGCAATGACCAAGAAGAGAAATCTTTCTTGCCTTCTTCTGGATTGTAGAACTGTCCAACAGCCATGGAAGTTGCAGGAGGTGGCCTGCCTGAAGCACTCTGCACAATGAAACCAGCAAGTAATACATACAATGCTCATTCTAAACTATTCACAGAGACTCATTGTAATGGCCAGAACAATCAATAGGTTAGAGTCCACAACAGCTTACAACTGAAATAAAACTGCAGCCATTCCTTCCCCTTCTTCCTTTTGATTCCTCTCCTTTCCTTTTATTCTCTTTTGTTTATCTACTGGGTTATTTATATACTTTTGTTTAAATAGCGAAACACTTAAGTGGAATGGAAGTCAAGCCAAATACTCTGTTTGTAAATAAAAGCATACTACCAGAAGCAAATAGGTGGCAAAAGTCTTATCTCCAGATGATTAAAATCAAAGAATAAATTCCGCACCATAATTAAACAAAAATGGGACATCAACAATGCCTACAAGATATCCAAAAGAATTGGCTACCTTCCAGCGATTTACCATTTATTGCGGTACTCAGAACTGTCTAATCCAGGAACTCAAAAAGATGCAGAAACTCCAAAAGGATGTTGATTGGGAAAAAAAGCTGCTGAAATAGGGTGTCAAAGGGAAACCCAGAAACTTCAAATAATTGTTGATCAGGACAAAAAATATGAAAAAGGGTGCAGAAGGGAAACTTCGTAGAAATTGAGAAAATATGAGAGATTTGACAGGAAATCAACATTAAGCCAAATAAGGGAATCTGACTGGCAATCAACATAAAAGTTAAATAAGGCATCAATAATGAAGAGGCTTTCATACAAGAAAAAATCTGTTAAGCAGACTTATCAGTCGAAACAAGTCAAAGAAAATATACCGGACGAGGAGCAACTGAAATAGTCAAGAACCGGAAACCATTCATATCTTCAGGATCCAACCGAAGAATAGCAGATGGAGGTGCCTGCTCAGTTTGACTACCTGGCTCAATCTGGAGAGTGCAAAATCATTTCAATACGTGATAACAAAACAATGCCAAAAGATAATTCATATAATCATCTTTGATGATAACATGTCAAAAGCGATGCGAAATTTTATCATAGATGACACCAAGTACTCTAATTCAAAATTTAAAAAATGGGCTAAAGAATAACCGAAAAGGAATCTCAGAAAAGAATAATATGCTGAAACATCAGCATCAGAAGTTCAGAACTAAAGTGGTTAATACCTGCCTTGGTGCAGGCCCAGCTGGAACTTGGACCATCTTTGAGGTAACTTCAACAATTCTTCTACTAGAAGGGAATTCTTCATCCGAAGAAATTTTGCTCTTTTCAGGCCAAAGATGAACTCTGACCCCAGAACATGGAGCAAGGTTGGTAACAAATATAAAGTGATCTTTGCCATTGGCCCCCTGAAGAGTGAGCATTAAATTAAAATAGCACCAGAATAATGATTGGAAATGCATTGAAAAAAAAGGCAGTTCAAATCATCCAGTATGAAACAAAAAGCATATGCGCATTTTCCTCTCTAGCTAAAAGAAAAAATAAAACATTTGAGCATTATCCTATCTAGCCACAAAACCTTGTAAATCAGAACAAATTAAAAATAACCGCATGAATTTCCTATTCCTGCCACCCTAAACTCACAATGAGCATGTGGCAACCATAAAACAAGCAATTCATTGTTCCTTTTTCATGTCATACAATTCAAGGAAAAGGGTCTAACCTTGAATGAATTGTGATATTTGCTGAATTCTAGGGACCAATCATAGTGCAAGTCTGCCACAAATCATACTAAGATGGTTTCCCCATAATGAATACAAGATGCCCCAAACACTCTTTTTTCTAAACATATTGATAAAAATAGGAACAAGAATTTTGATGTTTTAAGCAGTGTTATCAGAACCAGACAGGTGATTGAACCATTCAGGTGTCCAATTCATGGTCCGAACAGCCAGTTCAACTGGATTAACCTTTTTTTTTTTAAATAATTTAAATATATATAACATGATTTTGAAAAATCTAAATCATAGATATTAATCTAAGTCAAAATAAAAAAATTTACTATTGAACAGAACCTGGTCAGATCAGACCGGTCAACTGAACGGTTTGCTGTCGAACCGGTTCGACCAGCTGGTCCGGTCTGGTCCGGTTCTGATAACAGTGGTTTTCAGGTGCTCATTCTCAATTTTCAACCATGAGCCCTCATGATTGCCAATGGCACTCTCTGCGCTGACTGTGCACACTGAAATTGCATTCGAATAAAGTTAACCTCATAGAACGTCACATCTGAAGATATTTTTACATGGCACTAGAAACAAGAGTTACAATAGTTTCACAACATCTGAAGAGAGTTTTATATGGCAGTAGCAACAAGAGTAACAATAGGCCATCTCCAAAGAAGCATTGCTGCCGCATATTCAATCATGCAAACAAGTTTAATGCAATCCCATGGGATCTTCTTCTGATTTCTGGCAGCATTTCTTTCAAATACAGAGATACATGTGATATCCTATTGCTGCTACTGTCTTTCCCTGAAAATTTGGTAATTACTTCAATATACTTGACGAGCTGTTTGGCTGTGCCAGCTTACAAGGTTAGTTGGAGTTATAATGCCCAGTGCTTGTTGTTGGTTCACATGATAATATCCATTAGAGTTTTCAATAGCAAGTAATTCAGCTATAATGGTTTGAGGTTAAAAGTTGCAATATAACAAGTATGAAAAACAGGACTCCCAACTTGAGAAATTGAATACCATAGCATGAGCTACACAGCAAATACTTTCAGAACCAAAGTATGTCCAAAGAGAAGATAGTTTCAACTGAGCTAACCAATTTCCTTATGTCCAACCACCTCCTCTTCCCATCCATTGCTAGAACTGTAATAGTAGTCCCCTTAATGAATAAATCCTTCTCAAAGGCATCCTCTGCCCAATGAACAGACATCGGGCATGGAAACAATCTCTGCCATTTAGATCCTGTAAATGAAAATATACATGTCCTTTAAAGTTTGAATTCATAAAATTAGTTGAAGAGAAAAACATCAAATCTGTAAGGTAGGAAAAGCTGAAATTGTTATTTTAGGAATGCAGTTTTTTGCGCATTGCCAACCAAATGTCTAATCTTCATAAATATCACTTTGTGGCTTAGAAACTGGAATATTTCAAGCATGTCAATGTTAATCTCACATAATGATCATCACAAATTGGGAAAAGCAAATATATTCAAACAATATTTCTCTCTTTTTCTCTTTGGCATGTAATATTACTCAGAAAGCATAAGCAATGAATCATCACATTTATTGACACATACAAACTCCTGAATCTTCTCCACATGGTAGCATCACTTTCTATAGGTGAAGAAGTGTTGCCAATCAACTGACTGCTCAGGATTGTTTGAAAATCGTTTTTGATATATGCATGTTTTAAAACAAAACTAGTGGTAAACCAAAAACAAAATTATCAAAAGCTTTCATTCAAATAAATAAACCATGAAATTTAATAGCATCCAGAGTGTAATAACTTTCCCATGATTGCATCCCTTGCTTCCAAAGAACAAGGAGGGCATTAAAAAGGAAAGAAAAGATCCACACAAGAGATGAAACCAAAAATTTTAGAAATATTAAATGACTAGAAAAAGCAGAGCCAAAGATATTATGGACACCTTCAAGTAAATCAACAACAACCATCTACATGGTCACCTTTGTCATAAGCCATTTCCTGTGAAAGCGAAGTCAGCAGAATGAGTTCTGTTATGCCCTACCTGTCTATCTTAGGCCATGCCCACAGCTAGTCTACATGTTTTCATATCTTTTCTAAAAACCTCTAATCATGTTCTTTTTTGGGCCGCCCTTTCTAATAAAAAAATAATGTGACGAAAAATCCTCTACTCCATGCAATAGTGTAAAGAGGACAATCAACATACCAGCAATGTTGTTTCCATTCCTGCTGGAAATGTGCCCAGGTGATCGAACCTCCCTCCTCCAATTAAAACTATGTGGAATCCCACTACGAAGCATTTTGGAAAAGATGGCAAGTCTTTTTTGTGTGCTTATATATGGTTGACCAGTTTTTGAATCTATCATACTCAAAAGAGTGTGTGAGACCTGTAATAAAATGTAGTTGAGAGATGAAGTTAGTGAAATTCGGCATTAGCTGGAGTATAACAAACAGATTGGTTACACCAAAACATAAATGCAACTGTGATGTACCTGTACAACCAATTGATTACACCACAAGATCGATTGGTGCTCCATAGAGAGCCAAACATTCTTCATGCCTGTGCTACTAATCATAAAACCATGACTGGAAGGCACAATTCTATCCAGTGAAGCTGACTTTGTGCGAACCTGGTTACAGATAGAGAAATACAATTGATTCCATGTCAAAATTGCAAATTTTCAGGATGCGTATTTGAGTGGGAGAGTAATCCATGGATCAATTGCAACTTGTCAAATCAAAAAGACATATGCAAAGTATAAAATATGCATTAAGCGAAATAAAAGTTCCATAAACAGCTCTAAATAAGATGAAGAAACCCAAAGAAATTAAAACATGATTAGCATTCAACTAGAGATTGTGGAAGCATGGACTTCGATATATGATATTCTTCAAAATAATATCATCACCATCATCATCATTATAACCATTCTATGAAAATTTAGGTCAGCTGTTAATATCATTTATCCATACAGGTCTGACAAATTACATGCAGCCATACCTAAGAGGCACATGAGTAAAAAGCAATTGAAAAAAGTACGACCAGTACTGCAGGCTATCCAGCAAAAATGTTCCTTTCAGGCCACTCATGTTGATATGATTGGGCAATCATTTATACCAATGATGGGGATAAGATCAATCCAAGCTAAACTAATGCAAAACAACACATTTTCACAATTCAATGTCAAAATGCAGGTAAAAATTGGAGGCCTACAATTTCCATAATTGCAACTAAATAAAAAAGCTGATGTTAAAAGGCAGCAGTAAGTTGTAAAATGATCTCTTGGTAGTGTACTTAAAAACTAATTGACAAACATTGTTCCCCATGCACATTCTAAAATAGACCTGTCTGTCAAGTATGACGGTAAAATGTATAAGTTCCAGGGATGAAACCTGGTAATCACGAATTCCTCCAGAAACAGATACAACAACGACATGTGAGAGTAGAGGATCTGACACCCAGCGACCCGTGTTTGTTGTCTGAACCTCATATCCATTTCTCCATGCCCTATTGACTTGTGAAAAGAAATGACCTAATGATGGCTGCAAAGCCACAGGGGGAGACCTGTATAAGTAATTTGACCTTGTCAAGAATATGGTATCTGGAATAAGAAGATACATAGGACCTTGTAATTACAGCAAATGGTGAAATTGCAGAAATGCTTACTGGTGTGGGCTTGAAAGCGTGAGAAGAGTTTCAACTGCCAACTTCCGTAAATGTGGATGGACAATAGCAGCCCTTGCAACAAAACCCCCCATAGAATGGCCAACCAAAATTACACTACGGGGCAAGGGTCCAGAAACATCAGCACCTTCCTTGAACCGAGCATCACGAGACTCTTGATATTGATCCAAGATCTTAAGACATGCAGACAAGATCAAGTAATATAAAATTAGAATACACAAGTGCAAAACTTATGAAAGAGCATAAATAGATAGAGAAAGAAAACCTTCAAATTTGTGTAAATATTGACAAGGAGTGTGATTCTCCAATAATGCATGAGTCCAACACGTCATACATATAAAGGCTTCAAATGGCACCTTTAATATTTATTCAAGCTTAAACTTTCTATTGAAGAAAATAAATAGGTAGCACATGCAAGGCTTGGCTATCTAATGCAATAGTTTCCTTGAGGAATAGATAAAATGTGCTCCAAACAAACTGCTAGAATAAATTGTCATTTCTAATAATGTAAATAGTTCCACATGTCCAGCATTCGTTCTGTACAATCCAACATTCTTTCGAACCCTTCCTGGGCTTGTCATACAAAACATTATGAAGATAAGGGGGGAAAATAGTCTTGTAAAATCAAACATGATCTAGTATTAAGAGCATCGCTTGGATTATCACAATTGCAATTTGTAAAAGGCGTAAAAAACAGAAATTGAAATATACATTAATGCATTAACCTTCTCTTTAAATGAGAAGAAACCATATAGAGGGAAAAAAAAAGTGAAGAAGGCCAAGTAGTTGTAAGAACATCCTAATGCCATAACAAGATATGTAAAAGTGTAAAACAATGCAAACACAATTTGTCTCATTTTGCATGCTTATGTAAAAAACAAGTGGATGAAAGTAATACCCTATGGATAGCATGTACAACATATTCAGTATGTTCTTCAAGAATCCTGCCATCCATTGCAGAATGTTCCTCTTCAAGATCAACAGCAAACCAGTCTAGCATGGAAGTGTATTGGCTAAGTGGTGCAAGGTCATTAACGTCCTCCAACAACACATCTCCTACTTCTTCAGGTGTAAGAAATGCAGCCTGATAATATGTCAGTTCAAGTGGACCTCCTTGATAAGCCCTATCTGATTCTGCTGCCAAGGATCGCACCTGGAAACAGGAAAAGGGAAAAAATGAAGCAGAAGAAGAAACATTATATTATCAATTACAAACTGTGAGTGAAACAAAGAACTAACTGTATGAATACAAGGCCTTAAACAAGCACTTATTGTAGAACTAGTGATCATGTTTGCCTGAACAAAGGGTCATAAAATCATTCTCCAAATGGAAATTACAAAGGCAGAGAGAGAGAGAGAATGCTCTAAGAAATAAAACATGCCAATGTGGACCGCTAAAAAGGTTAACTTGAGGAATGAAAATTGAACCAATAATCCAACAACAAATAAGCTAGTATTGGATAAAACATTTTCTTGTTCTAAACTAAAGAACAAAAAGTGAACCAATATCTTCTCCACCCACCACTCTTTTCTCTCTTGTTTCTTGTGTTTTTGAAAGGGTACCTAAAATTTTCCTTCTGAAAGACTTAAAAGCAACCTTTGATGAACTGAAGCATCACCTTAAAGCTCCACAAGCTGAATTTTCCATATGATAAGATATGGAATATATGATATCAATGACATTAAATTAAAGCACCAATTTAAAGCCTCGGCAACTGATGTTGCCATAAGATGAGTTCATAATTGCAATTTACGAGATTGGTGACAGTAAAAACCATGTCAATGCAGAATCAACTTTCCAAGCAATAGAGAGAAATTAATTAACACAAAGAAAAGAAGTCCTGCAGCAGAATCTAGACAAAGCATGTAGAAGTGAAGATGCACACGGAAAAAAGAAAAGGTTCTCATTAGGCAGCCTACTAGTGCAAGCAATCCCTCATTTTCTTGTTTCTACAAGAGAAGATATCCTACACAACGAAGGAACCATGACAATCACAATCCACAGATATTTAAGTATTTCCAATATCCTAAACAACTAAGGAACCATGACAATCACAATCCACAGATATCTAAGTATTTCCAGTGGCATTCACCATAGAAATTATCAACAAGATTCTTCTCAATAAAATATGACAGATTTCCTCTGATTATTTTGCCAAATCAGGTCCTGTTGCTGTTTTCCATCAGCCATCGTTATCAGAATATTGATCCCATTGTCTGGTAAGAAAGTGAAGAGAGGACAAAGGAAGAAAAGAGTAACACATTACGGCCATCACTATTTGGATTTTGCTTTACAAATCCTATCAAAGAGCTACTACCTAGCCATATCTTTGTCTACTACAAAAGAGCAACTTCAAATATCTTCTCATCTTTGATATATGATCATTTTCCAGAGGAGTTGCAAAGAAACAAAGTCCAAGGAAATGGACCCCCTGGCGCACAAAGAACTAGATAACTCAATATTTTTCTGATTTTAACATTTGGAACCTACGCACGGAGCTCTTTAGGTGCTCAAATCATAGCGACAAAATACGCAAGAGAGCAAAAGTTACGTCTTGCTCAGGTGGAACCAGAATACAGTATAACAACCGTTTCTGAGTTCTACAACAACAGTAGAAATCGAGCTTCTCATGAGTAGGACAGATGAAAAGGACCTTGCCTGTTTGAAGCTTCCGCCATTGCCAGGAATGAAGAGAACCGGAACCCCGCTCAGCTTCTTTAGATGCTCAGTGAAATCTATCTTTTTCCAGCCTTCATGGTACAAGAACAAGCCATACTTCTCGGAGGAAACATTTGGTGGTGTGGAGATTGGGACATATGTCGGGTACATGTAGGTCATTATACAGCCATTCGGTACTGGCTTTAGCAGACCATACAGAGATGCAAGGCCAACCCAAATTGAAAAGAAAACCAGAGCAACTACTCTGCATTTCGCCCTAAAACCCTGCATACTGGAATGGCGCTTCTAATCCCAAGCAAAATCCATACAACAAAACCTTGCTTTCTAAACATAAACTATTTGCTAATACGACCAGATCTGAATCTGAGATAAAATGGTTATCTCGAAAAACTCCAGAAATCGACTCACAGATAAATCTACCTCAAACCCTAGCTGCTACAGAAAAAGAAAGAGGAAAAACCAGTATCATAGTCTACTGGATTCGAACAATCATTTTGCGTGGAAATTCATCACAAGTTATCATCAACAGAGCAGAATCTGCCGATTCGAATCCAGCAGAGAAGTATATCCGTCACCAAGCTCTTTTTCGACAAGACTTCAGTTTCAAATCAAACGGATCTCAAAACCCAGAAAAGAACTGCGTTTCGGACTTCGGATTGCTCGAATTGCGACTTGCTTGAGATAAAAACGGGTTGCGAGGCGGACCCAAGGTTAGCCGAGAGTGACTCAGCTCAGCATCCGAAAAAGTAAAGCAAATAAGGCCGATCGTCGACAAAATCCTCGTTTCAGGATCGACAAGGGATTTCACAGCGAAATCCCTCTGTTCGAGCTCGTTCTTAGGAGAAATCCGTCCTACAAGTGATGGAGATACCACAAATGGCAAACTTCGTAGCGAACTCAACGCTGGAATGTGAGGTACGAAGCGCAGAAGAGAGAACCGCGGACGTCGTATTGCCTGAAAAACGACCAAGCCCATGCACCGAAATCGGGTGGGCTTATATAGCGGCGTCGCCTGTTGATCCAGCTACCGGCTGTTTCCAGTCGTCGATCCTTCACTCCGCGACAATTCCTCTGGTTTAACTGGGTAGCGCCGGTGACTCGTATCGGATCCGCGATTTGAATGTTCCAACCAGAGACAGTGAAAGAGCATACAAATTACTTCCCTTTCGCACTTCCTTTTTACAAATTTACTTGCTTTATTATTCTCTACATTTATAATTATCATTTTTAACAAAATCTTTTAATTTTATTTTCTATTCATTTTATTTTCATACATTATAACATACCTTATTACAAAATATTTTTCTTAGTTTCACTTTTTTCTTTTTTTGGCTGGTCTCATAGCCAGATGTACCAAAATTCATGAAATTGTCAATAAACCATCCAGTTTAAAAAGGGTGAACGGTCAACGGTCAGGATCCGCCCATCCGCATTTTTTGGATTTTCGAGCTATGGCCTTCTGTCGGAAGGGTTCAGGACGCTCACTAATTGTTTGTCGTGAGTCCTACGGCAACTGTGTGCCATTGAGACGCCGAGTTGGAAAGGGCAGTAGCTCTGCCATTTTCACGTTCAAGGCTCGTGCACCTGGCATTAAAGGGACACGGTTGCCTTCGGGCGGGCCACCGCTTGATCACCTGCCATAGTTGGGCTCGCTTGCTAAACGTTTCCATTTAGCTTGCGTCTGACGAACCAGTCGCTATCCCATCCCAGGTGAGCGGCTGCCTAGTCTTATTCTGTATCATTTTACAAGTTTGCGGCTTAAGTTGAGTAATCAAATATTAGAGAATTCTTACACATATTAATTATCGAGCTGGCAACTCACCATGTCAGGCTACTACCTTTTCGGGATCTTTTCGAATCAAGCAAAATCCGAAGTTAGGATATACATCCCTCTCTTAAATAAACTTCTTAGTTCGACCTGCATACAGATCCGCAAGACTCCTGGCTACGCACCCTGCTTATTTATAAATACAAACCAGGTATGCATCTCTAGAACAGATCACTCATTCTTATTCCATCCGCCTTCCAAAAGTCTCATATACTAACTTGAGCGTCGGAGTGTTCACACAGGGAACACTCCCGAGATCCTCTAATTAGTATTCTAGTCTCGCAGGAATCAAAAAGGGAAAGTCTCAAAAGCTATATGCATTCCGTTTAGGAATCTCCCAAACACCAATGCATAATTCTTCTTTTTTATCTGTCTTTTTCTTGAATCTCTACGCAGAAAGTCGTTATGAAATGGGCTCGTGATTCTCAAAAGAGAGAGAGAAGAAAAATAAAAGAATGCAGCGGCCAATCCTCGTCTAACTCGTAGAATGAACGCGCTTTTAATCGGCTCGGTGCTCTCGTCCACCAGGTTTATACCAAGGCATCACTGATAAAACCGTGCGGATCGTGCACATCTGCTCCATTCCGCGCGGTTTGACATTTTGACTGGCTATTAGTTACTTTAAATTACTTTTATAATGTTTAGAGGCCAATGATTTCATTGTACGGGGTACAACATGCAACCTTTATTTTTCATGCCTTATAAAAGTCTCGATGCATGGTACCATTCATTTAAATAAGCTATCAAAAATCATTTCAATGATAAACTTCGATAAGCTTCAATCTCAAATTTTTTTTTAGAATTTGGTGAATTCTGATTTTTGTGTCTCACTTAAGTTTCTAATGCAGGTGATATTTTTGGAATTACGAAGAAAAGCATGACCCATGATTTAGATCTAGTAAGAACAGTACCGAAATGAAAATGCCGACCTTTCATCGTCGATTTGGCATCTTTGGTCCAGGAATCATTCCCCATGTTCAAGAAAACATATCCAATTCGCATATGCAGTCACCGCACGGCATTCATGTGTATAATTATGTCCAAATTCTCCACAATAAGCCCAGTGTCTATGCTTCATACATTTTTTTTTTTCAAAAAAACGAGAATATAATCTATCAACATGGAGAAAAGCTTATTCTTTTGCGGAGGCAGATGCAAGCGCAGAAGCGATACGCGAGCGCCATAGCGGAGAGAATCCAGATTTCCTCCAAGCCACGGTTCAAATCTACAGCGCTGAGAGCTGGAGCGCTGTGCAAGCTTCTGCACCCGTATTGGCTGTTGCAGTCATACACTCCGTCGCCTGAGTACTGTACTTTCAGCAAGAGCCTAAATCCATGGTACATGAATGACACGTGTTTTAACCATCCCATGGATTTTGGAATGTGCTGCGAAAAAGCAGGGCCTACAAGTCAGTGACCCGCGGACGATAAAACATAGGAAGCACCCGCAGGTGCCTTGTTTCTTTTTGGTTCGCGTAAAGAGCTTGGGTACTTTTCCTTTATTTTTTCCACCTTCCTATTTCCTACGGCCATGTTCGCTAACGACGAAAAGTAGATGAATTCTCTTTTCCTACTTTTCACACCCCAATTAAAAACGGGGCATTATTTACCTTTATTTATCTTAATCATTTTGATTTTTGTTATTGTTATTTTCACGGATCCCGTATGCATGCAAATACTTAATGATTTTTCCCATTTTGTGACAGAATTTAGGGATATGAAAGAGTTGAAAATTATAATAAGATCCAAAATGAGATCTTCTCTTGGCATCCTATGAACCGGAAAACAGTTTCCCATAATGGATCTTCTAATAGGTTTTAAGTTCACTCCTTTATGTTTATTTTTAATGTTTACTATTCCTAATACCTTATTAACTTGCGTGTTGGAGGACAATGTTGGAATTTATCACCCTTCTGACCTTATTTTATTTTATTAGCTTAAAGTTTAGAGAGTTCTCATATCAATCATCTTTGATCGGAAATAATACCTATAGTTTCAATCTGTACATCTTAAATTTCAATTAGAAAAGTCTATTTATTTATTTTCACTCATACTATTTTTAATCATTGTCCAACCCTACGAAATGAGATGATTTTCTATCGTTTTCTCCATTTTTTTTCATATTGTTTTGCTAATTTCCAAATAGATAACAGAAATAATCAGATGCTAGTGGCCAGGTTTATATGTTTTCATATAAGATGGCTGTGGCTTGCATGAACCACAATGACTGATAATCAGAGCCATTTGATCCTGTGAGACAGATAAGAGGAAAGTATGCAGAGGGTTACCTGAACATAATACCCTCCCGTTAAAAGGAACAGCATAAGAAATAGTGAAGCAGTCATCCCTGCTCTTTTTATGCTCATCACTGCAGCTCCAAGAAGCTCGCCTGCTCCCTGAATCAGAACAAAATGTCAAAAATCAAATCGCTCGAGATTCTGTTTTTTAAGGCCAAATCGGAAAGCCGACTCATCCACGACTCTTTCTCATGGTGACCCTGTTTCGATATTGCTTTCCACTCCATGCAAATCTTTCAACTTACTTGGCTCGTGATTGCAATCAGCTGTACAGCAAACAGCGACGAAACGAAACAGGGGAATGTTCTCTTGAAGTTGGCCATGAAGTAGACGATGGTCATAAAAATGGCAGGGTGCAGCAAATGGGCGACCATATCACACAGGGTGCTGGATACATAGTAGGCACTGAGACGATACATGTCTGCTTCTCTCTCTTTCACCAGGTACATCTTCTCAAAAGGAAACACATATACTGCTCCAAAAATGGATGATGAGGTCCAAAATATGCAGATGTAGAATAGCAAGCCCACCTAACACCAGTGAAGACTGAGTCTGTCAGATTGACAAGCAAAATATCTAAACATGGGCATTTTATGGACATGAAATGGGACAGTCACCTGATCTCTCAACTGGGTCTCGGTTCCAACTCGAGAATTCCACCACAGGAGGCCAAGCAAGACTGCAACTCCAATGGACTGCAACAATCTAAGCTTGTCAAAGTAATCTCTGCATCTCTCTCTAAATGTTCTCTTCAACAATATCTGGAACTGCTCTAGCCATGAAATGGTCCAATCCTTCTTAGCTTGGACGGCCAGCTGGAGGTCTGGTGGGACTTTCCCTGATCCATGGTTCTCCTTCTCTTTGGGTTCCAACTGTGTCTTGAACTTCCGCCTAATATACTAGTGGCATAGAAAAAAAGCAAATGGATGAGACAGATAAGAACAAGCGAACAGAGGGCCACCCCAGTTAAATGTTGTTGCTTACCTCTATCACATCTCTTTCGGATGCCTGCGCTGTTAACCTGAGATCATCTGGAACGCTGGTATCGTTCACCTGGCCTGTAGCTAAATCCAGCAGGAAGTCAGCAGGGTTCATGGCCAGCTCAGGAACAAACCCCAACGACAAGAAGTATTCCATTGCCTCTCTAGCCCTCCCAACATACACTGGACAACCGTCGGCTATTAGCAATATCTTTTCGAATGTGTGGAACATCCTGCTCGAGGGCTGATGGATCGTTGTGATGACTGTCCTCCCCGCCTGCAGAGCCATCGAAACGAAAATCAAAACAGGAAATGTGGGGCGCTGTAATTTGTCAATTGACATACCACATTGATAATACACACTACATTGATATATCTAACCTTGGAAATCCTGTGAAGAATGCGCAACAGCCTGTTTGCTGAAGTAGAATCAAGACCAGAAGTTGGCTCATCCAGCAGCAGTAAAGATGGATCGACCAGAATTTCGTAGCCGATGCTAGTTCTTTTCCTTTCCCCACCCGATACTCCTTTCGCAAATGCTCCTCCAATTCGCGTATGGCGGCATCTGTCATCCCAATAAAAACAGTTTCCATAGAGATGATAGTTCAGAGCTGGTGTTGACAGGCAAAGGCCCTTCAGAGATGACAATCACAGGCTACTGACAAACCTTTCGAGGCCCAATTCCTTCATGGTGTTTTCAGCTTGCAGATACTTTTGCTGCCTGGTCATGCTGCTCGGAAGCCTTAGAAATGCCGCAAAGATTAGCGTTTCTTCCACTGTTAAATGAGGAAGGTGCACGTCTTCCTGCGTCACGAACCCAATCCTGTTTGAAGCAGATAGCATTTGAATTATTTGACCAAGCCCAGAATCAACCCAGATAGAATTCCTGCAGCTTAATTGGGTCCGGATAGGGATGTTCGTGACCATACCTTCTCTTAAGAGCCGGATTATAGGGGATGCCGTTGTAAGTGACAGTGCCACTGACATTTTCCTGCATTCTCCCTCCCAGAATTTTCAACAGCGTTGTTTTCCCACTGCCAGAGGGGCCCATTAGGGCCAGCATCTCTCCCGGTCCCACACTTCCTCTTATGCCCTTCAATATGTGCTTGTGGATCCCATTCTCTTCGCTAAGGTGGGAGACCACGTTAACGATTGCAGATTTCAGAGGGTTGGACGAGCCAGAGCTGCTCCTCACCTTATACTCCACGTCCTCAAACTGCAGCAAATCAAATCTTATTCTACTCATTGCAGGCTATCAAAGTCTATATACCAGTGAAGCTTGCTTTAATTTGCCTAATCTGCAGATTTCAGAGCTTAGAACTGCAAAAATAAGAAATGAAAAAGAGGATACCTTGAGAAATATGGGAAGTGGCCTACTATCCTTCAACGGCTCAGCACATTCTTCTATCACTATCTCGATATTTTTGTTCCTCGTGTAGCATGCTTGCGACGTGTACCCTATGTTGTGGCCGAAGCCATTCCTCCCTGCAATTTGCATGGTTGGGAGTGTCAATGCCAACTCCTTCGCTTCTTCAATTTCCATGTTTTCTCCCCCCAAAAGAATGAGAACATGTGGCGTGAACTTCAAATTTTTTTCTCTCTCTCTGATGGGGCAAGTTCAAGGCTATAATGGAGGAGAAATTCAGCTAAAACATACCAAAGCTTGCCATAAATATAGCACTCGAATTATTTTTTTCTCCAGAGAAAGGTGATGATTTGGTGAGTCACAACATCGTTTTGTGGAATCAACGAAACCGATAATTGGGACCACAGCCTGACAGCTGTAGAACTTACCCGCTTAAGCTGAGCTTTTTTCTTTTTCATATTTCAGAATCTAATGGTTAGTTTCTTTGGCTGTGTCTATTTGTCAAGCGGCAATAAGGGTCTGATAGGGAATTAAAAGAAGAGGAAAAAACAGGAGAAAACGAGATTTGAAAAAGGAGAAAAGGATTAAGGAAACAATGTGATAGGATTAGATATATTAATTGTGTAAAAAAATGAGGATTAAAAAAATATTTTTTATAAAAAAGAAATGATAATGATTGAAAATATAAATAATAATAAAAAATAAATACAATAATTAAAGTAGATGAGGTACATAAATACCATATTAATCAAAATAGATGACAAAAAGGAGAAGAATTTTTTATTACAAAATACACTAGAAGAAAAGTATATTGCATGAAGAAGCTGAAAACATGGGTCAGTTTGTTGTGAGGTAAAAGATAAAGAAAAGTTTTAAAAAGGTGCAGAAAAAATAATATAATGATGTCAATAATATAAGAGTAGTATTATTTATAAAGTGAATTGAGATTAAAAAATTAGAGTTTTCAAAAAAAGATAGTAAAAATAGAATACCAGCAAGCGAAATATGAGCAAGCAACGCGTGCATGCATCACGCAAATTTCGCGGAAATCGGTCAAAGCCCATGGGCTGATCTGACCCATTTGTCCGGTTTCTGGGCATCGGCGTCCCCGAGAGGATCAGCTGCTTATATTTCTCCGCCAAGCCTTTCGTCTCTCCTCTGCTTACTGCAGCTTGTGACAAAACCGCTCACGAAGACGAAGAAGAAGAATAAAACAAGCTGCTGCATCGATGGAAGAAGCTTTGGAAATCCTGTTGAGGTCTCTAGAAGGTTCTGGGATCTCTCTACCGACGGGCGTGTCATCCATCCAAGATCTCACTCCAGCGGCCGTCGTTTCCATCTGCTCTCAATCCCTTCGTCTGATCGATGACTCATATTCATACCCCACGTCCTTGCCGGCACCCATGGCCGAGAGGTTCAAGATCTGTACGGATATTGCGTCTGCCATCAAAGCAGTTGGTTACAGAGGCGATCTCAGCTTCCACCAGGTCTCCAGTTCTTTGTTTCTCTCTTCTTTTTCTCCACCGGATTATGTCGCATCTTATTGAGGCTCCCGCGCCCATTGATCTTCTCTTGAGCGGTTGATATGAACAGTGCAAGTGGCTGTCTGCATTTTTTATTGTTCTTTGGACTGGCTTGTTTGTTGATTCATTCCACAGAAACCTCTGGAATTGTTGTATTTTGATGCGAGATATCTCCTCCCTCTCTAGCTGAGAAATGTCACCGGGGAATTGGCTAGATTGAACAAAACCCGAAAATACAACAATTGGATTGGACGATGTCAGGCGATGAAGTGTACAACCGTGCTATGATCTGCAACCATTCATAACGGGAACATTAAGTAGTGCCAAATTCACCAGGCATAGCCTGGTTTCTGCTAATCGATATTTTGTTGTAGAATTTTAACAACTTCAGAATAGTTACTACCATCTTTTCTGTGGCCTAGGTTACTATTGAACGATTTTTTGATAATTCTAATTGTATCACACTGTATTGGATGGGAGTATGGTGCTAATCTATAGAACTTGATGACAACTAGCCTGAACATGTCTCTTGTCTAGTTCCATGAATTGGACTACTTTACTCTCATGCATTATCACATATGGAATATGCTGGCAAGAGTTGGGTCTTTTATGCTTGAGCAATTTTTGGTGGTGCATTTTTCATAAGCACCACAACTTGCAACCCATGCATGTTGCCGGGTTCTTTTTGTATTTTCTGTGTATCCTGGTATATTTAGCACTGGTCTATATTGTTCAATGTGCATGCATAACCCAGTCAACTACTTTCGTGGATGAGGTAGCCAGTTTAAATTCGACAATCATCACATGACAATTCTGATTGGTACGAATTCCATGCCATCTACCGGGTGGGTACCTCCATGCAGATGCGCTGAGCAGCTGTCAGTCTACTTTATGATTAGTGCACAGAGAGCGCACTGTTAGAAACATATTTAACAGATTTGGTAAACAAGGGTTTAAAAAAAAAGGACTTCACACAATTGTTGTTTTTCCCATTCCATTTGTTTCATCAGGCATGGCCTGCCTTAGTAAATTGATTTGACTGATTCTTGAGTCTGGTTATTTATTCTAATCTGTTAGACCTTCCTGATCAGTGGATTAACCTTCTATATGTGCCATTTTAGCAGTTAGAATTTGCTACACACAGTCGTGTGTTGATGGGCTGCTACATGTACATTCATGAGATTGGTTAATCTCAATCAGATAAATCTTGAATCAGCCGATCCACTCCTTTGTCCCATATGGACACCTTAATATATTTCACCTTTGCTGTCTGATTCCATCTTAAACATTTCACTTTTTCCTTGTAATCTTTGTAATGCCATACTGGGGCTTGCTTCTAGAAACTCGCTTATTTTTCTCAGATAATGACTGGTTGTGCCAGGAAAGCAGTGACTTATGTTTGTTATGGATCTTTCTGTTCCTTCCAATTAAAAGCTGAATCTAGTCATTAAGAATGTTCTTTATTTATTTATTTTTGTTATTCTTGATTTCATTTTCTCCTGATTTCAATTATCATTTTTCTTATTGCTTCAAAACTATTCTTAGAAGCAGAAATGTCTTGATTCCGGCAGTTCCTGTATCCTTCTGAGGAGGACTCATACAATTTGGTGAGGTTCTTGGTTAAACGGCTGTCGCAAACATCAGAAGGAAGGAAAGTCACTGACAGAAAGGAGATGGTGGCCAGATTCCATGGGAATGAAGTGATTGTTGACAAAGTCAAGGGTTCATTGAAGGACTCTACCTTAAAGGACTCTACTGAGGGCAGCAATCCCTTGAGTGCAGGTGAGAGCCATCTGATTGTCAATGAGTCTGTACCATTGATAGCCTGCCAAGAAAAAACAAGTTCAGGAATTGCTCCATCTAAATTCCAGGTTGGTGACATTGGTAGTTTGAATGTTGGAATCACAGAGGCTTCAAAGGCTGTGCTCAAGGAGGCTTCTGAACACAGGTTGCTTGAAGATCGCATTATTACTGGGAAGATGGATGAGCCGCCTGTTACTGAATTATCAAAGTCTGATTCTGAAGGTTCCAGTGAGAAAGAGGGACAAAAGATTGATTCAGTTGTTAAAGAGCCATTAGGAAAATCAAGGAAGCCCAAAACAGATCCATTTGTAGATGGAGAAAGCACTGATCAGAGAAATGATACATATGATGGAGAACTAGAATCAAAGCTTGCTTCTCTCCTGGAACAGTCAATGAAGGTGAATTATTATGAAATGCAGCATATTTGTTATGATTTCCTGTCAATATTCATGCCATAATTGGCCAATCTTCAAATGCAACTTGAACTTTTGATGCAGTGCTTTTTCTCCTTAACACATAACATGGTTTTGGCATACAAGCGATGCCAAATGTGGGATTAATTATAAAGATCACTGCACGTCAAATCCATCATGACCACCCTTTCAACATGACTGTAGGCTGCACTATAAAGATCATTATTCTCTAATGACTCAATGGTTGTTTGTGGGCTACTGAATGCATGGATTGCTCCAAAATTTTTACTCCTAGTGGTCTTCACTGTATTCTGTATCCATTTGTGGTATGGATAGCCATTCTCAGCAGTTTGGTAAGAAGGCTACTGGAAATTGGGCATGATTATTGTGATTTCCATGCTCACGCTGATTTTTTTTGTTTATACTCTCTCCCTCTCTCTACAGTCTACACATAGAATTGATTGATTGCACTTAACCAAATGCACACAAATGTTTGATTGTTTCTATACTTACCTCTTTGGACTTATTAGTCAGGGTGCATTTGGATAAGTGACATGGCCAGGCAAATGCAATGGAAATGTAAACAATAACTTGAATCAACATTTACTTCGTCTACTCTTCACAATCCTATTTTTTAACTCTCATTGCCTATATTTCTCATCATCAATCACTATCTATTTTGGCCCCATTCACTTTATGATTGACACCAACCCTTATGCTGCTGCTATCATTTATGCTTTCATTTTTATTTTCCTTTACATTTCCCACCATCAAGAGACCCTCACTGTTATTCATCTTATCTTATGACTATAATGTTAGATGGTCATCATTAGACCTTTTAGAAATGAGAGAGTTAATTTAGGAATGAAAAATGAGATGGATGGCTTCATATATTGTAAGAAATTTGTATCAATTATCTTCTCTGTTTGACCATTTGCAGATAAAGTTAAAAGTTGAAGACCTCCACAGGCAGGAAAAGACGCTGGTGGAAGAGCTGGGTTCAAAAACTTCAGAAGTTCGGCATTTAGAAGATGAGCACAGGATATTGAAAACTGCAGTAGAAATGGCTTTTGATGACCAGCATCCTCATGGTTTCTATATTGAGGATCTCAATAAGCAAGTGGATGCAAGTAGGGAAAATCTCCTGGAATTGGAGACACAGTGGTAAACTCTACAATACTTTCCTGTTGGTGTGTTAAGTTTTAAGCACACAGCTTTTAAATTTCTTGTTGGTGTGCTAATTTTTAAGTGTAAAACCATGCTATGGGATATGCATCATTTGTGAGTGCAGTGTGTGGAACTCAAAGCATATTCTGCAATTTCTCTTTATTTCATTTTATCTAGTGCTAGGTTATTTTTGTCATCTAAGATAATTCTAAATGAGGATGATTTGTTAGAGATAGAGAGTGTTGTTAAGTTCATTCTTCTTAGGATTTCTATTTCATTTCTTTTCTTTTGTTGCCATATGTTTCCACAATGCAGCCCCTTGGCTTATACTTCTAAAATTGCTTGCACAACTGAGATCATGTAATTCACAGTAATATTAAAATTTTCCTTTTTAATTGTATAGTAAGCAATAAAACCATTCCGATGTCGCTAAATGACCAAAATACTTGCTTTTTAGACGCAAAACTTGTAAATGCTTCAGCAAACAATATCTGAAAGGTTGCTAGCTTGCTGCAATACTGGGCCTCTCTTTTAGCATGCAACACATTGTATTTGCTGCTGGTCACAGTCCACTCCTTTGTGATGCTATAACAAAAGGCAATCAATTGCTGGAAGCGTGCTTTTTCAAAAAATAGGTTCTTGATGTTCTTCATGAATTTTTGCAGTGATTCTTCCAGACAACCTTTGGAGGACAAAAAAAAGATCCTTGAGCGGTCCCTTAACGAACAAAACCCTGGTGAGAGGGAGAAGCTCATGCAACTGGAAAAGATTGAGCAGGAGATGAAAGCCACAACCTCTGAAATTCTGAAGAGGTAATTGTGGGTAATTTTTCTCTGTTAATCTCATGTTAGAGAGTAAATCAGAGGGATTTTTTTCCCCATTGTTATTGCAACTGAACTGATTGATTTGACAGGGTTTGAATTCATAACTTCTGGAAAATAAGAAAAAAATTGTAAGAAATTACTATAAAAGAAAGAGTCATGGTGAGTTGAACAATTTTGAATCAAGCCTCTGAGAGTCTACATTCTTACCACCAGAGCAGCCAGGCGGACATTTAAAAAAATTCATTTTAACTGGTTGGGCTAGTTCACTGGTTCAACTGCCCAGATTTCCAGATCTGGCCTGTTTTCTTGTTGAATTGTTTCCCATGTGGATGGATCAGTCCAGTGACTTGTCAGCAGTCGGACTGGTCAATCTGGTGTGGTTGTGATAGCCGTGGTTTTTCCAATTCTGAGAGTGATTCAGATAGAGATTATTACAAAATGTGAGAGATGCAGTGCACATTTGTATATAATTGCATGTAGGACAGCTAAGCCACGCATTTGTGCACTCCGCCCTGCAGATGGCCTACGTTTATGCAGATTACCAATGCATGATAAATACGGCATTTTAGCATTTTCTTATGGCAAGTTTGTTGGATGATCCACTTTTATGCAAATTACTTGTGCATGTTAAATATGTTTTTTAAGCATGCTGTTTTGACAAGTACCTATTGTTCTACTAAAATTGTTGCCTTCCTAGTGCTTTATTAGCTTATCTTTTGGCAAGGCCCACATTATGTGAGATGTTGGAGGCCATGTTTGTGGCATAACAAAGCCATCAAAATTGATTTGGTTGATACAATTTGTGAGGGACCTGAAGCATTTAGCAGACTTTCCTTTTGCCTTTTAGCTGTCTGCTGCTGAGTTTCAGCTTGTGCTTTATATCTTATTCTGATTTTTGTCAATTTTCAGCTTCTCAGTTACATCAAATTCTTGATTTTAATCTGTGGCTGTTGTTTTTATTGGTGTTATAGAGAGGAGGAACATTCTAAACTTTCTGTGGAGCTTGAGAATTTGCCGAAGATTGCCTCTAGAAAATCCTATATTCAGAGGATTACTGAGATCACAAAAAACAGCAGAAAACAAGATGTGGACATTGAGCGGATACGGAAGGATACCCGGCAACTTCAGATTGAGAGCAATTCCATCCAAGACCGCCTTCTTCGAACTTATGCTGTGGTTGACGAAGCTGTATTCAGGTATGAGTCTTGTGCCAGTCCTATTCTTTGTGAGGGGAATTGTATGGCTGCATGGTACTCTTAGTTTTTCAGCTCGCGTAAGTTGTGGATGGACAAGCAAATCAGTCTGATTTGTGGTTGTCCTTCAGATTTGGTGGTAATGTCTTTCCACCTTGAAATTTTCTGGGGCTTGGTTCATTGTACAGTTGGGCCAGTATGATCTGTCTGGAAAGTTGTAATACTGATTATGTCCTTCAACATTGGTGGTCACGTCTTTCCACCTTGAAAACTTTTGGAGCATGGTTCATTGTACAGTTGTTGGGCCAATCAGATCTGTCTGGATTCTTGTAATACAGTAATGAAACTTCTCATTATCATTTCCCTCAGTCCTAAAGGAAAATTTGCAGCATTTCTCTCAAAACATTAGATTTTACAGGAGCTTTCCTTTGAAAGGATTTGAAACAAAAATGGCTTGTGCAATAAACCAGCATTTGCAGGAGTTGCCTCGATTCAGCTGCACTTTCTGGCTGTCCTGGTCCCCAATAATGAAAGTAGCTTAACTTTGTGTACTGCTTACTTTATTTTGGTGTCCTTGCCCCAAGGATGTTTACCGCAGACTCTGATGGGGCCTGTGATTTTAAGCCAGCAAGATCATTTCTTTTTGAGCCCACTGCAATATAATTGCCCTTAAAATCTCCCAATGTTGATAGACCCTAACAGAATGGCCAGCACTGAATCTTGATAACTGTTTGGATTTGTTCATTCCACGGTTTATGCAGGGATGCGAAAACTAACCCTGTGAGGCGGCAGGCTTATAGGCTTTTAACAAGCATCCATGAAAGCTTTCAGCAGATATCAGAGAAGATCCTTGCTGCTGACAGAGCTCGAAGGGAAGCAGCAGACCAGGAAGCAAAACTTGCCACAATGACCTCAAGAAGTTTTGACATGTACAAACTTCAAGCAGATCTAGATGCAATCAGAAAGGAAAATGAGCTCTTGGAACAACAACTAAGGAACAGATAGAGGCTTTATTTAAAAGGATAAATCCTTGTGACAAATTTATTCGTTAGACGATAACTCATCTTGATGAGAATGGAATGCGCCCGTGATTGAAGAATATGCCAGCTTAGGTTGTATGAGTGTGTGTTGCATACTTGGAGCTTTTTCAAGTGCTAAACCTGTACAGCATTTGATTCATTGTTCATTGTTCATCATTAATTGGTCAGCTCGTCGCATTGCTAACCCTCATGCAAAGGAAGACTTCTATATTTAACTCTTTTGTTGCAAATGAGGCCTTGGCCTCGCTGTATTAACCACGCAGTCTTCTAGTTCTAAATATGCAGCTTCTAAAACTGAGCAGGCGAGCATTCAAAACCCACCCCAAACCTAGTATTCAGCTAATGGCTAAGATAATTCTAAAACTTTTCGTTTCTCCTACATTAAAACTTCTATATAAATTTACATAGTTTCTATATTATATATATAGTTTCTACATTATGTATATATATATATAGAGAGAGAGAGAGAGAGAGATTCTTGTGCATGAAACGTAAGATAATGTGCTAAAATGGTAAAGTTTTATATTTGGTGGAGTGGAAAAATATCATTTTATCATACTTGACAAGCGGCTAGAACTAGAAAAGTAAGCTAGCATGCCATACTAATACGAATGCATAGGGACTTGGGGTCAAAGGTCGGTATGTGTTAGCCATCTCATTTTTGGGCTACTATGTGGTATTTTGATTAGACAAAGATATTAAAGATTCTTTTAATCAGAAATCAATGCCAGCCTCAATATTCAAAAAGTATTTTTCAAATATTCTTAGAAGTTTAGCTATGCTTAGATTTTTAATCAAGGTAACGTTTGAAATAATAAAAATATGTATGAGAACGAGTTCATATTTGGATCTTGCCAAAATTACAGTGCATTAGAAATGAATGGGGTACATGACAGTGGAATGATGAATCACGTGTCGGCACTCGGCAGTCACGGCACATGAGAGACCTGAAGCTGCATTTTTATGAAAGCGATTTTTGGCCAGACGATGTCCGTAATGCCTTTTTCTATTCACCTGTCGCTGTTGCACATTGCTGAAAAATGTCGACTGATGCAACGTTTTGAGACTTTGATTCTGTGGGATACTTGATGCACGGATCCGTCCATCGTTTCCAAATTCTGGCTGTAGGCGTCTATTGGATTCTCTCTTTCTTTGGTCCCGTATCAGGCCCCTAGTAGAAACGGTATGTTACACCCACTATTGTGGATCGCTTGGGGGGCGAGCGATGCGGTTCATTTGCATGATGAGAGTGAAGCCGAGACGGTCTTATGTTGGATCGCAGGACGGATCCAAGGTGGGATCATGATACGATGACTCCAAGGCGGGATTGTGAGACAGTTCCAAGTGCAGGATTATAAATGCAAGTTGCATCATGGATGTGGATCATATAGAGCATGTGGGATGCATCAGTGGTGCACATTGCAGATCAAGAGAGATCAAGGCATCGACACATTGAGGTTCTTGCTGGATGGGCTCAACAAGGACAATATCAAATGAACTTAGTACGAGCAACGGACTAGGAGGATGCTAACCAGATAGGATAGCTCGAGTGGACGACTTTACAAGGTTTTCAATTAGGCATGTGATGATGTGGTAGTGATGTGACTGTGACATGGACCTTTACAGCACGTATGGTGCACACGTGGAGCACATGTGACAAAAGCTTTGACCAAGTCCTTGGTGGTTGGAGCACTCCCTTGAGAAGAGAAGGACTTAGTCCACCTCTTCCATGAAAAGAGGGAGAGTGGGACATGCGTTCTAGAGAGGACACATGGCATCTTAGATATAAAACATGTGTCTTTACATAAGGGAATTAGGGACATGTGGCTTGATGGTGAATTAACATGTGTCTAGTTGGTTAGGCTTTGTGTGCTATATAAACCGATGGGGTCTCACTTGTAAGGGACTATAACCTGAGTTGCAGAGACAAGTCTCGTGGTAAAGGATCTTGAGCAAGCCTTGTATAGTGTAAGTTGTGACATTGTTTTCTTAATGATAAGGTTGGAAAGAGACCAAGATGGTTAAACTTTGGAAGTTCATGGAGGATTTATCTACAAAGGTAGCAGTTCTTAAGATGGCCGTACATGTCTTAGAAAGTGGAGAGAAAGCGCACAAAAAAGATACCTCATCCTAGTTCTTTTGGTGGGTCTAGAAATGCTAAGAATTTGGAAAACTTCCTTTAGGATATAGAATAGTATTTTCAAGCTGCTCATATCCAAAATGTCGAACAAGTCACTACAGCATGTATATTTTTATGTGGGGATGCAAAACTTTGGTGGAGAAATCGAGTTGAAGATGCAACTCGACCAAAGGTAGTGACATGGGCACAAATGAAGGAGGATTTGAGAGAGCAATTCCTTCATTGCAAAGTGGCGTGGTTAGCTCGGGAATCGCTATGGAAGCTCAAGCACACAGGTTTAGTGTGTGAGTACATGAAGGCATTCCAGTTGTTGATGCTGAACATGAAGAACATGTTTGAGGATGATAGGCTCTCAATTTTATGACTGGTTTACAGTCATGGGCATAGACAGAACTTCGACGGCAAGGGGTGAATGACCTTGCATTTGCAGTAGCAGCAGTAGACAGTTTTGTGAATTACAATACTTAGTCAAGTGACAGTCATGGGCATAGACAGAACTTCGACGGCAAGGGGTGAATGACCTTGCATTTGCAGTAGCAGCAGTAGACAGTT
>JAYJMB010004755.1:0-11348 GCA_036873735.1 Pouteria campechiana | reverse complement strand
TTGTGAATTACAATACTTAGTCAAGTGGCTGCAGTAGAAAGTAAGCTCCTTTGAAAGACAATGGAAAGGCAAAGGAGGACCAATAGGGCAAGCAGATACAACAAAGTACAAAGGTCCTAACTCTGATTGTTTCATTTGCTATGGTACTCATAAGGCCAGGGATTGTCCTTCAAAAAAACCATTGGCTTCGTTACTGAGGATGATGAGGAGGTATCCCAGATGAGTGCATTATAGTTGATGAACGTGATGACTCAAGTGAATGCGCCAAAGAAGAGTGGATTGTTGTATGTGCTAGTTAAGCTCAACGGACATGAGGTATGTGCCATGGTTGATACAGGTGTGACCAATAAATTTATTTTAGTTAATTGTGTTGCACATTGTAGTCTATCCTTAGAGGAGGATGACAATAGGGTTAAAGCTGTGAACTCTGAGGCACAACCAGTGGTTGGTGTGACTGAAAATGTGGACTTAGTTGTGGGCGAATGGAAGAAAAATGTGAACTTGATGTCATTTTCCTTTGTTGACTATGATTTAATTTTGAGACTCGACTGGATGTTAAAGGCTCAAGTCATAGTGGTTCCACACCTCGGAGGTATGCTCATAACTTGTAACCCATGCCCTTGTTTTGTTCATGGATTTGCTATCCCAGTTAGAAGTAATAGTGTTGAGAGAATCTCTACACTAGTGCTGGTGAATAGCTGAGAGGAAGGAGATAAGTCCTTCATGGCTGACTTCAATGAGGAGGTAACCCTCACAGAGGTTGTCTCAGAGATGAGAGGAAGATGGTGTATGTGAGTATTTTGAAAATGGTTAGGCAAGATGTGTTACATGATGTTAAATCTTCATCGTGAGTGTCCAAAATATTTCTTTTAGGAGAACACATCGACCAAGCAGTTGAGTTAGATTCTATAACTCAATCTCCCTACCACAAAGTGTTATCACCATCTGAGCTAACATAGCACAGAGAGGAACTCAAAGATGAATTGGATGTGGGTATTATCCAAGGTTTTAAGACATTCAGAGGGATCCCAGTTTAGTTTTAGAGGGAATGTAAATGACTGTATGTGATATGTACAGTCTCTACTTTGTGTGTGCATTTTACTTTGTGTTGTTTCTTTGTACTAGTGTATGGTTCATTATATACTTGAGTTTTTGATTGGTTGTGTGGGATAACAAATATGGGGAACACATTATAATACTTAAGTCGATGCCTGAGGGGTTGAGGGCTTGTATCCTATATGTAATGAGTGTAACATGTAGTTTCGCCAAAGAGGTGATGTTCCTTGTGTATAGCATAACTATGGGATGGGTGTTCTTGTATTGTCAAAGTGTATTTGACAAGGATTCTGTGCTACGAAGGTAATTAAGTCGAAGCTCAAATTGTGGAGGCATAGTGAGCTATGCATGGATCGAATGGATCAAGCATGAGATGCGGTTTTGTTGAGATGGAAGAAGGATCAAGAGCAGAGTTGGTCCTTGGCTTGTTAAAGTGAAATTGGCAAGGTAGAGATGGTGGAGATTAAACCAGTGCAAGGTTGGTCAGAGTTCAAGTTGTCCAATGAAATGTCTGTGGAGGTATTGAAGGAGGTGTTAGAAGGCGCCTTGATACTATGCAAATGAAAGTTGCGAGAATTCAATGATGAGTTCGAGCATAACCTGAATCCTAAGTCAAAATCAGGTTAGAGCAGTGGTGAGGCTATACAATGCTATGATGGGCGTGGTGTGATGCGAAACTTGGTGGGTTCTCCAAGTTGGACTAAAAAAGAGAGTTAGTGGTGCATCATCAGACTTAGCTAATGGGCTAAGTGTGACCAAAGGGTTGGTCTGAAATGGTCAAGAGTGTTAATCATTATAATAATAGGTTCATATTGTAGTCTACGTATGGTGGTGAATGAGTGTTACTGAGTAAGGAAAGGTGTTCCTTGGGTTCCTATGGTGGAGCATAGTAGGCAATGAAGCAATCTCGAGAGCAAGCTTGGTGAAGTGGTACAAGCCAAAGCCAAGATGCAAGATACTCCTAGAGAGGAGGTTAGCTGAGAAGAACTAGTTCCTTATGGCCACGTTAGAGGACAAAGTTCGTGGTATTTGCAGTTGATGTAGACATCAATGACTTTGGGGGATGGAGGGTTTATTACACCCCTATGTTGTGGATTGTTTGGCTGATGAGCAATGCGGTTCATTTGCATAATATGAATGAAGTGAGACAGTCTTATGTTGGACCATGGGATGGATCTAAGGCGGGATCGTGATTGTGAGGTTGATCCAAGGCGGGATCATGACGCTAATCCAAGGTGGGATCATGAGATGGTTCCAAGTGTGAAATCGTTGATGCAAGTTGCATCATGGATGTGGATCACATAGAGCATACAAGACATATTGGTAGTGCATGTTACGCAAGGCATCGATGCATTGAGGTTCTTGCTGGACAGACGCAACAAGGATAATATCAAATGAACTTGATATGAGCAATGGATTATGAGGACGCTGATTAGATGGGATAGCTCAAGTGGACGATTTTCCCAGGTTTCCAATTGGGCATGTGATGATGTGGCAATGATGTGACAATGACGTGGACCTCTACAACATGTCTGACGCACACATGGAGCACATGTGATAAGGGTTTGGATTAAGTCCTTGGTGGTTGGAGCACTCTCTTAAGAAGGGGAGGACTTAGTCCACCTCTCCCGTGAAGAGAGAGAGAGAGAGAGAGAGAGAGAGAGAGAGAGAGAGTGGGACATGTGTCCAGGGGATACATGACATCTTAGATGTAGGATATATGTGGGACATGTGTTTCTATATAAGGGAACGAAGGACATGTGGCTTGAGAGTGAACTGACATGTATTTAGTTTGTTAGGCTTTGTTCACTCTATAAACCCATGAGGTCTCACTTGTAAGGGATTAGAACCTGAGTTACAGAGATAAGTTTCATAATGAAGGATCTTGAGCAAGTCTTGTATAGTATACGTTGTGACATTGTTTCCTTATTGATAAGTTTGAGAAGTAGGATTCCTGTAAGTTGCTTGTATTGTTTTGCTTCAAGTTTACTTTTTGTTTATTTTGGACTAATTCTTGCATTTGTTATGCTTTATGTGCTGAATTAAGCTGCTAAGGTATTGAATCCTTAGGCTGACACACAGTTTGATATTATAAAAAGTCCGTACCCCTAAATGTTTCCACAAGCCTGAGCGCATTAGCTATGCCCACATTGTTATCATTAATTCTTTTTGGGCTGTTACTCTCGATTTTCCATTTAAAAGAAAAAACAAGTCCATTACCCTGGTATCATCTCTTGTTGCAGTGACACCACTGTGTTCTCAGTTAAATACACCATATCCAAACACAACCCTATTTAACATAATTTATTTTTCAGTCACCCATCAAAATTCTTTTTGTTTAATATTTATATTTTTAAAAATAATTTATCTATTTTTATTTTTATTCATTTCGATAAAATTAAATTTTTTAATGATAAACGGAGTCGAATTGACACGCGGTGCTGCAGTTCACGTGTGGAAGGGATTAGTCAGGCATTTGCAGTTGATTTTCTGGACTCAATCCTTCCCAGCTTGGGACGATTCCTCCTCTTTATAAAGAAAAGAGAACCAATTCATTTCAAACAACGTTACCGGCATCTCACTGTCTTTCCTTCAAAAATCATGCATTTCTATTCCCTGCCCCTTCTTTTTCTTTATCTATTTGTAGCTGATGAGTTTTATTGCTGAATCTCCTATTTCTACTGCTACATTGACATGGGTTTCTTTGATTTCTCCATCGGAAGAGATGCCAGAAGATTCATCAAACGAAAAGACAGTGATGCTGGAGATGCCGGTACTCTTGCATCTTTTACTTCTACCCCCATTCCAATTCACAACGGTGTTCTAATTTTTGTTGCTTTGAATGCGATGTCCTTTTAAAAAATAAAATTGGGTGGTGCTAAGTTTCTGTGTTCTCTTCGACTTTAAGAAGATTAGTTTTATGATTTATTGGCATTTTTTTGAATCGATGTGACTGCGAACTTGCATTCTGCATTTCATTTTTTTCGGATCCGTAGTTTTGAATGCAAAGTCCTTTCTTTTGAAGTCTCTCTCTGTTGGATGCTCGAGTTCTTGCGGTTCTTGTTCTGGGTTTTTCTTTTCCTGTATTTTTTGAAGAATATATTTTGCGATTTCTTAGATGGGTTCTAGTGCAAATGATGCTATTATGGGTCTATTTTTTGGAATCTCTTGAGGATCTATTGCTTAATCCATTTATTCAGTTTGGTGCAGTTGATCCGAATAATGCGACTGGAAATTTCCAGCCTATGGTAATCTTAGCTACCAGTCTATGCAACCTCCTCCTTTACCTGCACACAATTTTCTAAATGGTATCAAAAATTTTGTTTTCCAACCGGAATGATTTTCAATCATTCTTCATCTGCAGTTGGACCTACCAGATTAATGTTCTGGATTGTTGGAACTTTGGTCCCAGCGTTTTTCATCCACCAGGAGTATTATGGGACCATTTTTTGGAATCTCTTGAGGATCTATTGTTTGATCCATTTATTCATTTTGGTGCGGTTGATCCGAAGAATGCGACTGGAAATTTCCATCCTAGAGTAATCTTAGCTACCAGTCTATGCAACCTCCTTCTTTACCTGAACACAATTTTCTAAATGGTATCAAAGATTTCGTCTTCCCACTGGAATGATTTTCAATCATTCTTTATCTGCAGTTGGACCTACCAGATTAATGGTCTGGATTGTTGGAACTTTGGTCCCAACGTTCTTCATCCATCAGGAGTATTATGGGACTATTTTTTGGAATCTCTTGAGGATCTATTATTTAATCCATTTATTCAGGTTGGTGCGGTTGATCCGAAGAATGATGTGACTGGAAATTTCCATCCTAGAGTAATCTTAGCTACCAGTCTATGCTAGCTCCTCCTTTACCTGCACAAAATTTTCTAAATGGTATCAAAGATTTCGTTTTCCCATTGGAGTGATTTTCAATCATTCTTCATCTGCAGTTGGACCTACGAGATTAATAGTCTGGATTGTTGGAACTTTGGTCCCAACGTTTTTCATCCATCAGGAGCATGAGCAGGATTGGTGTGAAATTTGTGTCATTATGAAAATGTGGTTCTCATGAATTGCATTTTTCTATTTCAATTATCTCTTTGAAGCATGTGTATTTTGCTGCCACTTTGCTATAGCTTACCTGAGTTTCTGCTATATCTCTGTCCTTTTTGTTTTTTGTAAAGTTTCTCTCCGGTTTCCTTTATTCAATCAAGTAGGTATCAATAGTTCCATTTAAGTTTAATGTTTTACATGCACTCGAGGATTTTAGTAAGTATTATGGACCATTCAATTTCCTTGGATCTGTGAAATTAGCAAAACCATGCTTTTGAGAAAAAACGAGTGGATGAGGCTCTCTGTGTCCCACTTTGAAAGGTGTTTGTGAAGATTCTGTAATTCCTAGTTTGGGTGCCTGCAATAATTCGAATTTCTGAAGTGTTGATCTGTCAAATAAGATGAGCAAATTTTGAACTCTACGTTTGGTAGATACCGAAAAGGCACATCATCATGTGGACCCAACTTGTTTTTCTGTTCTTTGGATAGAATGGGTTTTGACTGAAGTGGGTTGTAAGAATGAAAGAGTAGTTATCATTGAATGAAATAATATGTGATGGAATAACATTGCAAACAGAATTCTCTCTGGGCTGGTGAGATGGTTCTGAACCTCCTTATTACCCATTGAGGTGATTAGTCATTTTAGGTTGATATATTGGGCATCATGTCCTTCCTTCATTACAAGCTGTTCAATCACCGCGATAGCTTTTTATGTTATCTCATCTGTTTCATGAAGACATTATGATCTTTCTATACGAGATTCAGCATTTCATGTTCTTTCCGATTATCTGGTTTTCAATTTTCCATATTTTCCATTATTTTTGTTTATCACTCCAATGCCTTGTGTTCTTATGCATCACAGATTTCTTCACCTGTCACTATACAGGTGTTACAGACACACAAAATGGAAGCATTGAAGCACTGGAATTTAAGATTCTACTGCAATACATACAATTAGTCCTGATTTCAATATTTTCTTTCAATTTTTTCTTGCAAGAATGAATGCCTAATCATCTTTTGATGATTGCTTTTCTTTCATCAAAGCAAGTCTTTTGGTTTATGGAGTTGCATTGCTAGTATTAAAATCATCATAGACAAAACTTTTTGTTTTCCCCAATTGCTACACTTGCAAGTTTTCTATTGCTTTAGAGTGGTATTTTGAGTTGGTTCATCTAAAATAACAGGAAGGACACTAGAGGAATTGTGGGGGGCTCTACATAATGATTTCCGTACATCAGAAGGTGCAAAACGTCAACAGCAACGCTTTTGTGGCCCATCCGTGGCTTTAACTTTCAATTTTATAGTTGCTGTTGGGATAATTATGGCGAACAAATTGGTTTGTCCTTTTTACTGTCTTCCATTTTTCTTTGATCTTATTGTAGTTGGTTTTGAGGACTGTTAATGGTACTTGAAAAGTGTTCACCTTCATGCTAAGTTATAGCTTTTTAGTAGAAATTTCCAAGATTTTATCTTTTTAAACCTTTTTTTCTGACCACTTCATCTACCTTTTCGCCAATCATTTAGGTACTGGGAAAGATTGGTTTTGATTTTCCAGTTTGCCTCACTTTGATCCACTATGCTACATCTTGGTTCTTGCTTGCCATCTTCAAGGCCTTTTCATTGCTTCCGGTCTCCCCTCCTTCCAGATCCACACCCTTCTCCTCTTTGTTTGCCTTGGGTGCTGTCATGGCTCTATCAACTGGCTTTGCTAATATCAGCTTGTTGC
Organism: Pouteria campechiana; assembly: GCA_036873735.1. Taxonomy (NCBI): domain Eukaryota; kingdom Viridiplantae; phylum Streptophyta; class Magnoliopsida; order Ericales; family Sapotaceae; genus Pouteria; species Pouteria campechiana. Next base: position 4,514 of record JAYJMB010004755.1, on the reverse strand, counting down.
ACAACAGGTGAACTTTTACTCTTTCTCATTGTTGATGTGTTGATTTCTTCTTTGTCTTGATATTAGCTTTCCTATTTGAAGAAATTTGCTCATGGTTTTGAATTTCTTTGTGTTATTTGCATGTACAGTGTGGGGTTTTATCAGATGGCAAAGATAGCTGTGACCCCAACTATTGTTCTAGCAGAGTTCATTCTTTTCAGGAAAGTAGTTTCGTTCTCTAAGGTGGGTATGGCCATTTTTCATTTCAATTTTCTTCTATAAGGTAGCGAATCTCACATGTTACCCAATTAGTCACTAAGGTAGCCAACATTATGCATGCAGAACAACCAAGCTATCATCATTTATCTTCACCGTGTAGAGCAGTTTATGGAACAATGGTATGTTGAACAGAATTAGATTTAGCTGTCCATACTACATTTTGGTTCAACTGCATGAGTAGCTGACATTTGTCTCTGAACAAGTTGAATGCTTCAATGTGGCACCTATGGATAACATATAACTTATCCAAGTCACTTGAATGATTTTCGGAGTAATGCTTATTACAAACAATGAGGATTGATCTATCTTAGACTCAAGATTTATGGACTTTTTTTACATGTTCATTTAGGCCTCTAGGATGGGTGATAGACAATATTTAAATGGCATTTAACTGAAATGGTGCAGGTTTTGGCCTTGACTGTTGTATCAATAGGTGTGGCGGTGGCAACTGTTACAGATCTAGAGTTCAATTTTTTTGGTGCTTGCATTGCAATAGCATGGATAATGCCTAGTGCTATAAATAAAATTCTATGGTCTAATCTACAACAAAAAGGCAACTGGACTGCACTGGCGTAAGATTTCTTTGTAACTCCCATTCATTTCCTGGCAATAGATGAGTTATCCCTCTTAATTTTTATGTTAAGTAACGCAATTGTTTTTGTAGGTTGATGTGGAAGACTACTCCAGTGACCATCTTTTTTTTGTTAGTTTTGATGCAATGTTTGGACCCACCTGGTGTGTGGTTCTTCAACTGGGACTTGAGGAATACATCAGCTATCCTTCTTTCAGCCTTATTTGGTTTTCTTCTTCAGTGGTCTGGGGCTTTAGCACTTGGGTAGGTGAAATTATTATTATGTGGGTTTGCTAATGCGATGAGGCTCCTAAGTGTTGGCCAATTTATGTGGTGTCCAGTTCGCCCAATGTAGCATTTGCTGAGATGTGTAAGCAACCCTTAAAGAGATGGTCATGCAGGGCGCAGATGCCTGACCAATCAAGTCAGTTTGCTGATTGTGGGCACGATGTTAGAGACAACTGGATGGCAAATGAGAATTTGCATGTCTTTTGGCTCCCAGTTTTGTCATCAATTGTAGCCCACCTAAATTGATTTTTGTTTTTTGGGTGTAGGATGTCTGAACTGTGGTAGTTGATTAGTGGAAAATATTGGATCTAAACCTGTGAATGATGCTTGCATTTGCAGTGCCCATGTAGATGGGGCCACCTATGCTCATGAGATTTGCAAACTGGTTGATCCCTCCACCTATACCGTAGTAGTGACATCTTTTGTTCTCATTCCTATGTTACTAATACCTTGCTACTTTAAACATGCAGCGCGACATCTGCTACTACGCATGTTGTTTTGGGCCAGTTTAAAACTTGCGTTATTTTGCTTGGAGGCTATCTGTTTTTTAACTCAGATCCAGGAGTGGTGAGTATTTTTGGGGCCACTGTCGCATTGTGTGGGATGTCTGCGTACACTGCCCTTAACATGAAAAAATCAGAGGAAACTGACGGTATCCAGATTACTAATCAGACCTCGCTTTTGCCAAAGCCAAAAACTGCTGTAATTATCTCAGAGAAGAAGGCCGATGCAAAGAATACCGAGGGCATTGTTTGAAGTGGCCGAGTGAATGCAGAAGAGCTGTATTGCAGAAAACTAACCTCCATTTCTCATTCTGTTCCAGTTCTTTGATATGTGAAGCCTTCCAACCCCACGTGCACAAGGGATCAAAGCTGGGTGATCATCCCAGCCAGCAGCCATCCATTAGACGTTTGTCTTGATTATTTTGTGTATTGTTCTCTACATCTGATCCAGATGCGATTCCTGTATAGATCAACAACTCACAATTTTGTGTAATCAACCAATTTTTTAGCAATTGTCATGGCATGAAAAATTACCAATTTCCAAAACTTGGGATTTAAATTTCTCTTGCCTGTGTTGGTCAGTGATTTTTGTGTCGTAGCCAAAGTGGCCATGAATAAATGTCAGTTGCATATGAAACTGAACGGGATTCTGAATGTTGTCGTTCAGTATTCTAGTAATTTGGGAATCACTGCCTTGTAGTGCGCTAGTTTCACAAGCTATATAAGTCTCACATTGGCTACATGTGTTGGTGAGACATTTAGGTTAAAAAGGAATGGTTTGGGAAAATTCAAATGGGTGCTATTTTGGATGGGGGGCTTGCCCTACATATCAACCTGGACCCATACCCTCAATGACACTTGGTATCAAAGCAGCTTTTGGGGCACTAGAATGTAAACGACTTGCGTGATTGTCAGATAAGAAGTTGTTTGCCAATTGGGTCCACCATGATTGTGAGATTTTCCTCTTGGATGTAGACGGCATATTCCAGTAGACCAATTTTTCTCTTTTTGGGTCCTAGCAATTCCCCGAGCATCAGAACCTTGCCAACCATGACTGTGCAAAATAGCACGAGGAAAACGTTGTGGTGATTTCTCCAAGTTATCCCATGGGACTTGTCGAAGATGCTCCCATGAGAGCTGACATCAGTTGTGTCTTTATCTTTTATCCTTGCTATTGATGCAGCATTAGACCTGCCTCAAGGCAATAGCTGCCTCGTTCTGACCGTCAGGTGTCAGCAGGCTTGCCCGGCCTCAGAACTAACCCTCTCACGGCTGATTTTCCACAGTTGTGGATCTGAGAACACAGAGCATGAAAATTGAGGCCCCAAGATTCCGAAACTGCTGGTGCGTTGGCCATATCTCCAAGTTCAGTTTAATTTTCTACCATAGATGAAGGCAAAATTTTTAAATAATCTGGGTAGGTTACTTCAACTGTTCTAACGTGGTTGCAGATTTCTAAATTAACATGGAACTAGAAAATGCAAGTGAATTAAAAAAAATCCTTGAAGCGTATTTATAGCCCTGGATGATCAACAAAACAAAATTTAAAAAGAAAACTCCACATTCGATGTGTACGAAGCATTTATTACAAGAAATCTGAATGAATCAAATTTTTTTATGCAGTAACAAGCAAGCTAATTCTGTGAATATTTGTACAACTCAAAAATGCCGTTGCCACTGTCAAGAAGGTGACACCTCGCTGATGGTGGGGAGCGATGGTGACCACGTCCCTGAATTTAGGACTCTCCTATTCCCATGGGGAGCTGCATATTTCTTGTCTGAAGACTTGGTCGATGATGCCACTTCAGGAGTGGGCATACTGTCAGATGATCGGGAGCTGCAGGGATCCATATTTGCCTCGCCGGGACGATGATCTTTGGTGGGTTGCCTGGCAGACTTGATGGAGATCTTGTTAATGTATTGACTGAGAATGGATCCATTGGTTGTGGCTTTGCTGTCGGACGGTCTGGTTTTGCTTGCAGAGGCCGCCGCCGCCTGTGGCCTCACCTTGCGGCGATCAGCATCCGCCTTGATAGTTTGGTTATTTCTGGCTCTTAGCCTACATGATTTGCTCGGAGTTTGGTCTTTACATCGCTTGGAGATAGAAACGGATTTACTAGACATGGATCCATCTGCAACTGACTGGCCTGATAAGGACTCCAAGGGAAGTTCGCCAGCAGGCCGTCGAATGCGACGCTGGAGCTTCCGCACCGTGCCGCGAGGCACCACATAGTACTTCTCGCCGGGGGTTAGAGTCTCATCTGGGCGGACAAGTGACTCCCACGGCCGCCGGAAGATGGTGGGACGGGTAAGAATGAATGAGGGATACTTCTCCATGATCCGGCTCGCAGGCACCGCCGTATAGTAATACTCGGCGATCCCGCCGGCATGGACGATCTTGACCGCGGTATGATCCCGTGGGCAGGGTGGAGCCGACGAGGAGAATTCCGGAAGGACGTAGCAAGCGGGGAAGAACTTGGAGAGCAGTTGGAGGTTTGGTGGCATCTGTGACCGTTGGGGAAGCGGGGAGAAAGAAACGAGGGTGCTTTTAACAAGCTTGGGTAATGCCCCAAAACAATCGGTTGCAAGGGGTTGGGAGCAACCGTGGCATCTGACCGTTCGCTGGTGCGGGATATATCTGGGCCGTTCGATTAGCTCCGCGAGTGAGGGGGAGGGAACACGCACGTACGGAAGATGTAGCCAGCTACCTCATTTCCCATGTAGCAATCCCTTCAACCCCATCTCTGCTAACCGGCAAACGATTCCCCCCACCTTCAATCTTCTGCACGAATCCTCCTATCTGTCAACTAAATCCCTCGTGTAAGTTCTCTCACAGACGCCTCCCACTTCACTCCCTCCGAGGATTTGCGACCAGACCTCCAAATACACCCAAG
>JAYJMB010004754.1:0-12656 GCA_036873735.1 Pouteria campechiana | reverse complement strand
GACGTGAGCTGTTAAAACTGTTGGCCAAATCAAAGGATCCAAGTGTTGAATGAATAAATAGAATAAATTGCATAACACACAACACCAAATTTTTATAGTGGCTCGGCCCTTCCTGGGTTCCTATTCCACTTCTTTGAGTCAGTCTCCTCTACTGATCTTAGATTCCACTAATACCTTGATCAACTTGATTAAATACATGTTGTTTTGCAATAAGCTCAACAACCAACTTACTAGTTTTCCAAGCTAACCAGAAACATTTTCAACTTGTTGGTTTTCAAAGCTCACCAACGAACTTGTACCCTATTAGCAAGTTTCCTACTTGCTTATCTCAATACATAAACATCAAGCACTCTGCTTGTGTTACCAAATACAAAAATGAGGTATACAGATTAATGCCTCTTACTTAGGTAGACTTGTACATAAAATTTTGAGCTTTAAGTAAATGAATAAGCAATAAGAGTAAAAGATTCAAACTCCTTAGTTGAGAAGCGATTCAGACTTTGACAACTCTGATAAAGTTGTAGCCATTAGAGTTAAACTTTGAAGGAAGATTTTGAATGCTCAAAAGCCTTTTCTTCTTGTGTTTTCTCGTATATTCAATATGATCAGTAGTATCTACATTGCATCTGAATCCCTCTTTTATAAGCTGAGAGGGATTTTTTCGTTACTGTCATTGGCAAACTTTCAAACATTCAAAAATATTTTTCTTCACCTTACACTTTGTTTGATGTCTAACTTTGCAGTAATCTGGTATCAATTTGCAACTTTGTCACTGACTTTTCTTGACATTCACATTCTTATTAGGTGCTCCGAAGTTACTTCTTCAGTTACGCCAAAGAGATGAGTGAACAGATGATGTCTTGAATGATTTTGAATGCTCTAATTAGTTTACTTTAGATTTTCTAAAATGACAATAAGCCTTTTTTTTAATTATGATAGACTTTTGTGGAGAAGAGTTCAGATTTTCTAAACTTTTAATGCTTTAGAAAGGTGAATTCTGAAGTATTGTTCGATAACTCCGAAGCTTGATTGCTGACTTCAAAGTAAGGTTTTGAGGACTTTGAAGCAGGTCTGATAAATTCTAAAGCATGTTTGAATTACTCCGAAATGTGATTGATTAACTCCAAAGTACATATTCATAACTCCAAAGCTTGCTTGATAAACTTTGAAATGTCTCTTGTTGATTCAAAATTTTACTGTGACAACTCCGAAGCTTTCATGACATCGTCGAAGAGTATTGTAATGATTCTGAAGCTTGTTATGATGAATCTAAAGCTTCCTTGCTGACTTCGAAGTGTGCTTGTGTTGTCTCTGAAGGACACTGTAAAAATTTTGAAGCTTTTCAATTAGCTCCGAAGCATGCTGTGAAGACTTTGACACTTATTTTGGTTATCTCCAAACCATATCATGATGATTCTGAAGCTTTATCTATTTACTCCAAAGTTAACTATGACGACTCCAAAGCATTCCAATTTACTCCAAAGTGTGCTGTATGACTTCGAAGATATTTCTGTTGACTCTAAAGTATATCTTCAAGGCTTCAAAATTTATGTTTTCTTGTTTTAATTATATATGAAATTTATATACTTGTTTTAAAGAGCATTTACTTTGTTTCTTCCTTTTTATCATTATGAAGGTTATTCTCAAGTTAAGTATGAGTTAATATTTCTGCAACATACTTGAGAATAGATTGTTAGTACCTTAATGTTTCACTCATGTTTTTGCTCATCATCAAAACATACTTAGTTAAGAATATTCATCATCAAAATCAAGCTAGATAGTATGTTCAACATGAAGCTTGCACACTCGTGAGTCTGAAGTGCTATCAACACTATGACTTTACTTTCCTCTATCTCCGAAGTGCTTTAGTGGCTCTGAGACTTCCTAACTGAATCTAAAGCTTGTGTCTTCATGATTCTAAAAGATTATTTCTTGTCTCCAAAGCTTTCAAGTGGTTCCGAAGCACCTTGGCTAACTCCAAAGTGTGTGACTTCGTGATTCTGAAGGGATGAAGTTTAACCCTGAAACTTCCTTGAAGACTTTAAACTTTTTGTTTTCTTACTTTAAGTATATATGTAATTTATATACTTAATTTTATGAGCATTTAGTTGGTTTCTTCCTTTGAACATTGTGAAGTTTTGTTCTCAAATATTAGTTTAAAGTATACTTGCAAGTGCTTGAGAATAGACTTGTTAATACCTTAATGTTTCACTCATGTCTTTGCTCATCATCAAAACATACTTGGTTAAGAATGTTCATCATCAAAATCAAGCTTATTTAAGATAGCATGTTCATCAACATTGTAGCCTCTTTAGGGATTGCCAATTGACCCCTCTATCTCCATATACCATCTAAGCTGATAACAAAATTTGGTATCTCTCCATTCCGAGCTCTTTCTTTGTTCTTTTGAAATTCCTCATCTATAGCCTGTTCTTGGGCTAACCTAATTTCATCCACCAAAGTCGGCTGTATCGATAATTGACACACTTGTGTAACCAATCCTTTCATACACACATGTAGGTCTAAATTTCTCAGTTCCTCAAATAGTTCTTTCCTCTGAGTGAGCATACAAGACATGTTGCTCCCTAACTTCCTGCTCAATGCATCAGCCACTACGTTGGCTTTCCCATGGTTGCAATGAATTTCCAAACCATAGTCCTTCAACAATTCTAACCATTGTCTCTGCCTCGTATTTAATTCCTTCTAGGTTAAAATATACTTCAGACTCTTATGAATAGTGTAAATATCACACTTCTCACCATACAAGTACTATCTTCATATCTTCAATGCAAACATCACTATTGCCAACTTGAAATCATGCGTTGGGTAATTTTGCTCATGTGACCTTAATTGTCTAGAAGCATATACTATCATATTGTCATTCTGCATCAACAAACATCCAAGTCAATTTATTGAACATTCATTGTACACAATAAATCCTCATTGACCCGATGGCACTGTCAAAATTAGTGCTTCCACCAAATGCCACTTCAATTCCTGGAAAGCTTCCTCACATCAATTAGTCCAATCAAACTTACTTCCATTCCCGATTAATCTAGTCAAAGGGATAACAATTGTGGAAAATCCTTCTACAAATCTCCTATAACAACCTACTAAACCTAAGAAAATCCTCACTTTTGTCACATTAGTCAGTCTTGGCCAGTTCACTACTGCCTCTATCTTGTGAGGATCCATTGAAATTCCATCTTCTCAGACCACATGCCCCAAAAATGTCACACTATTAATCCAAACGTCACATTTCTTTAGTTTTGCATGCAATTTCTCTTCCCTTAGCTTCTGCAATACAATCCTCAAATGGTGTTCATGTTCTTCCTTACTCTTTGGATAGATCAGAATATTATCTATAAACACAACCACAAATTGATCTAGATATAGCCTAAACACTACTCATCAAATCCATAAAAACTACAGGGCATTCATTAAATCAAAGGACATCACTAAAAATTCATAATGTCCATACCTTGTCCAAAAGGCTGTCTTAAACACATCTACAGTATTAATCCTCATTTGGTGATAACCTAATTGTAAATTAATTTTTTAAAATTATTCTAGCCCCTTGCAACTGATCCAACAAATTATCAATACAGGGTTAAGGATACTTGTTCTTTATGGTCACCTTATTAAGTTCCCTATAATCAATACACAACCTCAAACTTTTATCTTTCTTCTCCATAAATAGTATTGAAGCTCCCCAAGGCGACACGCTAGGGTGAATAAAACCCTTATCCATCAGCACTTTTAGTTCCATCATCTCTATTGGTGCCATATGATATGGAGCTCTTGATATCAGCCCAGCTCCAAGCTAAATATCAATGTCGAACTCTACTTCCCTTTCTAGGGGTAACCCTAGTAATTCATTTGGAAACACATCTGGAAATTCCCTTACTACAGTTATCTCCTTCACTGACCTATGCTCTGAATAATCATCCACAATAGACACCAAATATGCTTTGCACCCTTTCCTCACCAGGCTTATGGCTCTCATTGCCAATATAAGTTTAGGCACCTCCCCCTTCAGAAAACTTTTAAAGATAATTTCCTCCTTATCTAGGGTTCTCAAAGTCACCTATTTTTTTATAGTTCACCCTAGCCTCATACTTTGCTAACCAATTGATACCCAATATGATGTCTAACCCATCCATATCTAAAATGATTAAATCAGCCAAGAACTATCTACTCTTGATTACTATGGGAATACACTAACAAATTTTGGTAGTTATACTGACTGTTCCTAAGGGACTAGATACTTTCATAGCATCATGCATGGGAAACTTAGGCAAAAAAGCTTTACTCACTAACACCATAGATACAAAGGATCTAGATGTGCTAGGATTAAACAAAACCTGAGCCATATAATCACAAACAAAAAGATCAACTATCACCCCTCCTTCTACAGCTTGAGCTTCTTGCACATTAGTTGGCTGAATCACTACAACCATCTAAGGACTCTACTCTCCATACTAATGCCATGTGCCTAGTACTATCCTTGCTCACCTTGTTGGCATCCTGGTGCCAAAAATTATTCTCTGGCTCTGCCTCTCATCTGTGCTCCTCCACGCATTGGTTGTTGTAGCCCTCGAAGATCTGCACCTTCACCTTGTAATGTGGGAAAATCTCGCCTCAGATGAAATGAACCTATTCTCCACAAAGACAGCATGTGATTGGCTCTCTAGGTCCTTGTCCTAATGTTTGAGCTGGCATCTATGATGGTTCAAATATTAATTCCTCGCAAGCGTATGGATGTATAGCAATATAGTGTGCAATGCAAGGGTCGATCTGACAAAGAATAGCAAACCAAATTAATTAATCTTAGTTATTAAGTATAAAAATAATTAGACTTGGAATAGGATTTGGTATAATTATAGAAACTTAATAGAATAAAAGTAAATAAATAACTAAAGACAATGTAGATAGATTAATAGGACAAAAAAGTCTAGGGATCTGATTTTACCACCAGATGGTAACTCTTTGCCAATGGAATGTTGGATTTAACGCCTCACTTGGGTTTATTCTTCCAAAAGTAAGATTATTACCATTAGGTGTGTGGGTTTAAATCAAGTGCTTTCACTCATTCCAATTACCTATGGTGTGTAGTATAATTGAGGTGAAAATTCCTTAAGTTCAAGAACATAAGAACTAAAATAGAATGGTTTAGCATATGGTGTATACCTTTACCATCTATCCTTCTCATTCAAGAGAGCTCATGGCTTAGCATAGGGTGTGTACCTTGACCATGCTTTGATAAATAATCTAACTCTTAATATGGTGATTAAGTAATAAAATAAATTAAATTATTGTAAACAACATCATGAATGAAATAAGATCATCTAACATTAATACTATCAAATGATCCATAATAAAGAGTATAAAAAAGGGCTACATCTTCACCCTAAAAAAATAAATTTAATTCATAAGAGAAAATAAAATAACTCCCTAGGATAGGATAATAACAATGAAAAATATCTTCTCTCTTTCTTCTTTCTTACTTGTAATCCCTACTTCTCCTTCATGAGAAATCTCCTAGAAACTGGCTCTAAACCCCAGAAAAAGACTCTAAAAAAAATGAAAGTGGGAAGAACCCTTAAAAAAACCTAAGTTTTTGCTTAAAAAGCCCCAAAATATGCAAATGCGGAAAATTTTGCAAAATAGGGCTACCTCGGGCGCCGGCCTGTTGCCTAGTGGTGTTGTCCAGTTCTAGCACCAGTAGTGCCAAGTGGGGGCCAGCGGCATTGGCTGTTTGCCTTGGTCCACATTGCTTTTTTGCTCCATCTTTGTGGCTTCTTCATTTCCAATCTTGAGCTTCTTTCTTTCCATTCTTTTTTTCTTCTTTTTTCATCTTCAAAACACCTATAAAATCTAACAAATAAGCATTAAATTCATCTAAAAGAGATAAGGATTTGCAAATAAATAATCTTAGATATTTATAATATATGTGTATGAAATTCACTCATCAAATACCCCCAAAATTATTTATTTTCTTATCCTCAAGCAAACTAGAAATTTAAACTCATGAATCAGTTAGGATAATTTCTCTCAATCAATCAGTAACATGCCAGATAAATTATACATGTACATATAATTCAAAAATTATTCAAGACACTTACCAAGTAATTTCATGAAACTCATGCTTCATCAATCCTTTCATGAATTGAAAATGTGTGTGTGTAATGTCAATCATGCTACATGAATACTTTTCAGTCAATAATGTGCAAACCAATGATTCTAATGGTCTTCACAAAATACTCCATAGGCTTAAGTTTCATAATCCCTCTCCACTAATGAAGGCTACTCTATTCACTTGGATCAATAGGTCTTTATTAAGCTTGTAATGGGGCCTTGGGTTTAAGCAACACCCAAGATGTTAAAATAAGAAAGTGTTCGGAAATATTATTAAAGACATGATAAATATAGACTAATTAAAAAATTTAAAATTTTTAAGCTTGGTACTTACATGCATGAGAAGAAAATTTTGAAGATAAAGTGTAATTTGAGCATAGTGTATAAGAAAATGAAGTGAAAACACTTTGTGTGTCACTTGTATACAAATTTTGACATATATGATGGATGATTTTGAAAAGTTATTAACATAAAAGTTGTAGAGTTTGAAATTATCTTTGTAACGGATCAAGAATCACGTAAATCCAATATCTTATGAGGAAGTTATGATTGAAATATCACAAGCTTGCATGGTTAGTGCCGACAGTGCTGGATCAATCTTAGCATGGCAATGCAGCGGTGGGGTAGCACCGGTGGTGCCAGTCGGTAGCTATAAATATATGGCTCTAGTGTTTTTAACCTAGCTTGTTTTGTTTTTCTCTTGTCCTATTCCGTTTCTTCCCCTTTCATGCCCTAACCCCATTTAGCCTTATTTCTTGCCTATTTAGGTAGGAAATCATCTTACCTAGCTAGTAAATCATGTGATCTTTCGTTTAAACCCAACTTCCAGTAATTTGAACCATGAAAATGGGAGAAAAATCAAGTTTCCTTTAAATTGATGGTGCCAACTGGAGTTTTGGGCTTGGATTTATGTCCACAAGAGAAAGCCATGCATGGATTACTTGGTAAGTTTGTTTTTCCATCCTTGTTTTTGATTTTCTTAAGTTAGGGTTTTGGGAATTTTGAGATTTTAGAGAAAAATGATGTATTTGACATAGAAATTATAGGAAAATGAGGTATGGATGCTTAATAATGGTTTGGAACTTAATAAGACATGAGGATTAATGATTAGGCATAGCTAGGGTTTTGGAAAATTTGTGAATCATGGAAAAAATTAGGAAAATGATAGATTTTCTTCCATTAAACATGGGAAAAATGATTAATACATGAGTTATGATGTTTTAGGACTTGTTTGGGATGATTTAGGCCAATGAAATAGGTTTTGGAACTATGCCCTAAATGTGGTTAAGAAGGGGCTTTTGTATATAGCCTGTGTAAGCTATGAACGAATTGAATTTAAAGCTTAACGGAGTTGTTTATAAGTTGATTTAAGTGATAATGATGTATATGTGATGTAAAAGTTGTAAGAAACAAAGATTTTAATGATGCCCTGTAGAGAAAACCCCAAATTGAGTAAAGTTAATTACATGTTTAATGTATTGCTTCCATGAGGGAAGTGATAGTCTGGAATTAGCTATGATTGAAGCATCAACATCATTAACGAATACATGATTAGGAAGTATAATTTATAGAATTGATATGTTTAATTTTGTGAATGAATTGAATGGTGACTAATGTTATCTACATAGGACTATTATATGGAATAGAAAGCTTAGAAGCAGCAATGGAATTCAAGTACTATAAGATAATTCTTCATGTGAGGTAAGTAGGCTCCCCTTCTTGTATCGATGAATGTATAGATGGGGATATAAAATATCACATTTGGTTGACTTCAGGCATGTTTGTTTTGGATTGGGGATAGTGGATATACCATATTGGATTGTAGATTGACATTTGATTGAATTGTTAGTTATGTAAAAATTTGGGATATTAAGTATCCCTTAGATTACAATGATTAACCTCTATATATGATAACATTATTCTTATGTAAGGATGTCTAAAAAAGAGAGATATAGAATATTCTGGTATTATGATTAATGCTATGCATATGTGGTATTGAGAAGATTGTTAAATAAAATGAAATGGAAAGCTCTGTGCATTTTAGATATTGTAATGTGTATGATAGAGTTGAATTATATGAAATGTTTGTTTGAAGAATATTGAGCATGAATTGATCTTAATTTTGATTTGAACATATTATGTCATTGAGCTATTGATTATTATTTTTCTATTATACTTCCCTACTTACTAAGTTGCCTAGACTCATGCCTTCTTGTTTAAATTTTTTATTGGTAAGTAAAGCAATGGAATCAAGGAAGATAATAATTATGTTGATATGATAGAATTGGGATTTGAATCCCGTTGTGTGTGTATAATTGTAATTAATAATTGTAATTATTATATAATGATAAATGAAATATGTAAATGATGTGTATGGAATTGTAATGGCATGTCAGATTATTATTGTGGATGAATTGCATGTTAAGTTAGCAAGTTTATTGTCATCATGATTTAACCAAGATCTTCAGCTGTGGGATTGTAAGTGTATGTATTTTAGAAGCTAATTCATTATTTTATTTGGAATCAATGTATATTATGGTGTGTAGCATGCTTGTATAAGTTTGAACAGCCCCATTTTCAGGGTAGGCTCTGCCCGATTTTCTATAGAAAGTAGACCATTTAGAAAATGAGACCTAACCACTCCACCCTAAAAGTCAACAAATTTAGGTGAAATACAGTGTAAAGTAGGACATCACGCCTTGGAAAGTGGGGTATGACAGAATGGTATTAGTGCCTAGGACTTATCTATGTGATAAGTCCCAAGTGCTAAGTAATAAGTATTGCTAGTTTGTGTGATAGCACTAAATTCTCATGATGGCAATAGGGTATTAGAGATAGCAAATGACATGCCATAGGAACTTGTAAGAATATTGAGTTACAGAATTATTTGAAAGCTTGAGTAAGGAAATAAAGGACAAGAAAATGATAGTGGGTTGATATTATATGACGAATTGATATGACTATGTATGAAGGATATCCATATAGAATGAACATGAATGATAATTTCGAATTAATAATTATGATTTGACATGATATTGTATAGTTGATATGATTTGAAATGAAAGTGATAGTGCTATGATATCACAATTGTAATTTCACAATAGCGTATACTTGCTATATTCAAAATAGTGCAGGGAAGCGTGAGGGTGTTTGTATGTATACCATATTTGAATGTGTAGATGTTATGTTTATGATGTATTTGGAATTAAAAATGATGAAACTATAAAGTTTCATGAATAAAAATTGGAAACTAAATTCACTTTGATTTGTTAATTGAATTATGATGGAACCCTTGGATTCCTCTAATTAAATTAATTGTATCAACCTTGTTGACTATTTGATTACTTGGATTGTACATGGCATGTTGCGAAGAATGATATGCTTATACATGATTGAATAACTTGCTTGTGAACATGTTGATTTGGATGGACATGTGTGTCATGATTGTATTATTTGACATGGAATTTTTGTATGATTGAATTAAGTTGTTTTAATTTTTAATCTGATTAATAGACTTGTGTATTTTTCCCCTCCGAATGTTTGACATTGGATTGTGTTATTGGTTTAATTTATTTTAGTTGATGCAATTGATAATGTAATTAATTGATTGGGAAATTTGTATATTTGGGATGTTGGAATTTATATTAATGATATTGTCTTGCATTCCATCAGAATTACAATTGAATCTTGTGCTATAAAATGTATTGTATAAGTAGAGACTGGGGGATGCTTGGAAGGTTAGTGATGGTATAGTAGTATGATGAAATTCCATGTATGGAATTACATTGAGTTTGATTGAAACTTATAAGGCATGATTGGATTATGATTGAGAATTAGATCCATGGTTAGTTTGGATTTGGGTGATTGAAACTTATAAGGCATGATCGGATTATGATTGAGAATTAGATGCATGCTTAGTTTGGATTTGGGTATAGATGTCATTGTATAAATTGAGATTGAAATATTGTTAGAATTCATTTGTTGAAATTTGGATTGAATGCTATCAGAATATCATGTGCATGTATTTTTGGGTTTGGTTACCTATTTGAGAATTAGAGATTTGGGCTACTTGATTGATATATGCCTAGGCTTGGGTATTTAAGTAATATTTGAATATATGATTATGTGATTAGTAATTACAAATTAGCTATTGCACTTGGTGTTTGTGGGAGAAGGACCGGCATATAGTGCATTGTGTATACAAGTGGAAACGTGTTTGAGGCTCCATTGGTTAATACCCCTCAAGTGTTCTACCAAAGATCTGAATGGAAGGGGTACTTCTTGTGTGGGATTGTAGTTGACATTTGTCCATCCTTTGGCATTACTAGTCTATGCAAAAAGGCAAGCGGAAGTTGGAAATGTTTGAAGGGATGTTCAATTGTGGTTTTGTGCTTACTACTTGTTGGTGAAGTGGTGCATTCTTCAGTGAAGTGAGGGTTACACTATGTGGCTGAGTTGGTATCTATGAGTTTGTGCTTGTTAGTTGTTACTTGTTTGGGGTTATTGTGGACCATCCATTCATTGTATTGCAAAGTTTCTGGATTGGATTATGTATTTTTGCATCACACTTAAGTGTTGCATCCACTTCAAATATATTCAGCATATTATTCATATGGCTCCAAATGGACAGAAAACCACCATGTGCGGTCCATCCAAGAGGCCATGAAGTGCAGCCCCGGAACCCCAGATCAAGCCCACTTTTGTCAGTCCATCTGTTGTAGAAAAGTATAAGAGTTCTCTTATTAAGAGAAATTACATTCAAAAGCGGGGCATCGTCAACCTCATAAACTTTGTATGGAAGTTGATTCATGAAAGATAGTGGGATGAACATGTGAAGCACCTGAAACCAGCTCTAGTTCCTATGGTCTAGGAGTTTTGTGCAAGTGCCTTAGAACACAAAAACCTGAAGGCATTGGTCCGAGGATGTTGGGTTCCATTTGATAGAGCCACCATAAACAAGGTATATTAACTACCCGATGTGTAGGATGATGAGTTTTCCAAACTATAGGAGGAAGGGCAGACTATGAAGATGTCATCCAGACCATTTCATATCCGGAGATATCTTGGCAAAGATCAAGGGGTGAGATAAAGAGCATTCCTAAAAAAGGGCTATAAACTCCTAGGAAGGTATGGCATTACTTTATTTCTGCTAAGCTAATGCCATCTTTATAAGTTTCTGGGGTTTCCAAGGATGGGGCATTGTTAAATTATGCCATCCAAACTCGACACTCTATTAATGTGGGAAAAATCATTGAAGTGTCGATCTTGCACATTGCCCAAGTATTGAACCCTATAGGCGGATTTGGTTACCCATCTTTGATCGATGCTTTGTGTTTACAAGTGAGGGTACCAACCAACTTTTCTAAAGAAGTCTTGCATTCCAAACTTGCCATTTTGTGAGACCTTGTCAAAACATTTAAAGGCTCCTGCACTGCAGAAGCTAGCACTTCTAGATAGCGAGCCCAACCCTAGCCTGTGGATCATGGATCAGAGAGTTCTATATTGCTCTACAGGCTCACCAAGAAGATCAATCAGATGGCAGTCTGACATGATAGGCAATATGATCATTTGTTGCAATGTTACATGGCACTCGCTTCAGAGGTTCCTACTTGATTAGGGAACCCAATCTAGTTCCCCCCACCACCAACCTTTCCACCATATCCACCAGCTAACAAAGAAGATGAAGTTACAAAAGTTGCAACTGCAACCCACGAGGAGGAAGAAGGTGACACTGCTATTGACAACAACATGGATGCAGAAGATGATAGTGATGGGAACGATGACTCCGAGGATGCAGATACTAGAGAATGCTAAGTCTGACTAAGATTTTTTTAGGGAAGTCTTCATACTTATTGCTTTTTGTGACATCGAGGATAATTTCTTGTTCTAAGTTTGGGGGAGGTTTGCAGTTATTTTGTATGGATGTGCTTGACCTTATTAATGGTTGTTTTGTTTTGTTTGAATGGTTATATATGTTTTGATTTATTAAGTTAAATGTTTACTATGTGTCAGTGATTGATGTCTTAGTAACTTTATGTAGTAATTTTTTTAGTTGTGATGTTTGATTCGAAATATATATATATATATATAATATGTTTTTAACATTGATCAATACATGAGACCTATGATATGAACAACATAATACAACAATGGCTAGCATGAGAATAAGAAATGTTAATGTTTTCTGTGTGCTTGACTTGAATAAATGTCTAATCTATTTTAGATTACTTACACATCTGAGCACATAGTTGTTTCTTTTTGAATTTATTGGATACTTAGAAATAGTTTATGTAATTAAGTATGCATAACTCAGTTCACATTCTAGGATTCATTGAAAATGTTGTTTGAGATGAACATTAGATAAAAGAAAAGCATAACCAAGGATTTATCATTTAGTTAGGGGGATCACATCTTCATGAACCAAAAGAAAATGAGTAGAAAAGGTGCGATGGTAATATAGCCCAGAAATGGGGCAATCACACTTCAAAGAAATTAAAAAGAAAATAAGTATAGGGAGT
>JAYJMB010004753.1:0-12657 GCA_036873735.1 Pouteria campechiana | reverse complement strand
ATTTAGGAATCAAATAGGTGCAAAAGATGAAGTATTAGGAGAATAAAATATGACATTTTGCATTCTCATCATTATGTCATGTCATGGCTAACTCTTTCTCAAAGTTATAAAATGAAACATTATTATTATTGGCCCTCGTCGATGTGTAAGCGGCCCTTCCCTCTACCCCTGGCTATGAAGCCTGCCAGGTCCATGACAACTCCATCGCTGCCCTCCATGGTACTTCGCCCTCATTGCTCCACAGGGATCTCAAGTTTGCCATCCACATCCAATGAGGAATCATACATATCATACTTGTATCGTTGCCCAGACATCATATACCATGTCATATAGCATGTCATTTTATCTCACAAGTATCACAACCTGTTCTCTAGGCATTTTTTGCCTTACTAATTTAATGTCACACATTTTCCACCAAGGCATATTATATCCACACTTTATCGGTGTCATATCATTATTATTTTTATGCCATTTAGGCATCTAAGCCAACCAAGCATATACATAACCATGCAAAATTTGTGTCATCAAAGCATCATAATATCACTGTTATCATACACTCATCTTCCTCTTTAAGAGTTAAAAAAATAACAACAATTAGCTAAAAATTCCACTAATTATAGCCATTTTTCATAAAATTGGTCATTGTGGTGCCAAAATCTCTGTCCATTGCGGTTGTCGTGGTGCCCATCTGGCCGCTTGCTCTATTTGGGCTATTTTCTTAATTTTTCCTCAATTTGCTGGTTTCTATCTTTTGGTTTCATCAGGATAAATGCTGATGAGGTCAATTATCCTTTGCATCCCTTGCTGAATTTCTGAAAATTTTTAGCAGACAGGAATTTCTTAGGCGAAAGATCAGAAGTATGACAATCGAGTCAATGGCCAATCGTACTCAACCAGCATGGATTATAATTTTCCTCCTTTGATCTTCCATTTACTATTTTTTGTGCTAGGATTGGAGGATGTCTCTTACTTTTCTTGACTGCTGCTCCCAGTGTTGATCTCAAAATGCGAGGACTGCATTGGCTTTGAGACTACTTGAGAGTAGCTTGGCACTGAAGGTAACAATGTTGGAGGAGTAATTGTTGTCCTCTTTGAGCCCGGGGTGTTGATCTGGAACTGGGTGTTTTTGAATGGTGCTGGTTGTGGCGACATATAAGCTCACAAAGAGTTGGTGACTTGATTCTCATAAAGTCCAGCAGGTGGGGGTATGGCTTGCCCCCTGCCTATTGATGGCCCGGCCGATCCTCTTCCGCGTCCTCTTCCAAGTGATCTTGGAGTCGATGTCCTAGACTAAAAGGCAAAAGATTATGGAGTTAAGGAAGTTGCAACTGGCCTCCAATTGAATATATTTTGAACTAGCAGAGTTGGTGCTGAAGCAGGAGTGACCCGATGTTGCAACGGTTGTGGATGCTGAACCGATGACCTTTCTTCATTGTCATCATCTACTTGGAGCACTTGTAACTCTTTCATGAGTTTTAATTCGTCTTCTTGTGCGATGCTTGTCGCAATTTCGAAGAACGAAGACATTTGTAGCATAACAACTATGAATGGGATCAATTGCAGAGCTGCAGCCTATGACGAGGGTCGTTGTGATGCTGACCCTTGTCTTTTAGCAGTAAATGGCTATTGCCTTCTGTCCACGATGGGCTTGGCCGATTCTTTTGGCTGCTCTGGTTCATTTGGTGCCAGATCATAGTATTGGGCTTCTGAGAAGAATGCCTCTAAAATCATGAATGGTCATACATCAGCCGATCTGCGCCTTATTATGTCATCTTTGTAGAACTTAAAGCATTAGTGCACAGTGGATGCCACCAATTAATATCAGTGCAACCATAGACTTTCGAGTAGCAGATTGTAGGATGTTCATGCATTAATAACATGATAATTGACTTTTGTGAGGAATCGTTGAATGTTAAGGCTCAAGGTGATAGTCCCCATGGTCCTCTGACTCTCTTGGTTAAAGCCTTGAATCACCAGAGTGCCACTTTTGAGAATGGATGGGCATATCCCAATATGCTTCAGTACATTGAGTGGGAGAATGTTCACCATAAATCCTAGATCCATCATAATGCAATTAATCCTTTCTTTTGATAAATTGCCACTTATAAACAATGGCTGATTATGCTCTGTACTTCCAAGTAATAAGTCATCATCTATGAAAGTGATGGTTTGGTTGCATTCAACCATATTAGCAACCTTTGTCAGGTACCGGTCCTTGATGGACTCATTTAGCAACACATTTATAAGCGTTTGCTAAGACCCTTTAGAGAGCTAAAGTGCATTGTATTTGCTCAGTCTTGCCTAGATTCTGCGCAAGTGAGTGACAACATCATAATCTAGCTTATTTGTTAGTTCTAGAGCTTCCCTTTCTTCAATGTGAGGACAAGAAATTCGAGGCACCTGCTCTTCTTGCATTGGCGCCTTTCCTTAATCCTAAGTTGTGTTCTTCCAGGATCTCAGCATGGCCATTGTTTTTGGTGACTTAGATGCTTCTTGTGGAGCATTCTCTTCATTTGGCACAATGTTGGTCATGTTGCAAGATACCTCCATAGGTTCTGATGGTTCTTGGATCAGCAACTTGAGCAGTCTAGGAAATGAAATAGGTATCTTTTTGGGCAATGGAAAGGCCTTTCCGAATGCGATAATGCATTACTATATTATGCATTTTTCTTTTCATAATACAGGGTAATAAAGGTGGACATTGCACCATCTCAAGGCGAAGTCATAAAGATGTTCCCCTTCAAGAGGATGAATTCCTCACACTTGTGCTTTAGAGAACTAAGAGGTGTAATCATGAAATTTGTGTATGAATGCTTCAGTCATCACCTCCCAACATCTGAATGATTTGGCTGGAAATGTTGCTATCCACTTTAGAGCATTGCTATTACTAGCCAATGAAAATGGGAAGCTCCTGATCGCATATGCCCCATTTTGTGACATAATTTGAACTAAGGCTTGATATTGAAATAAGTGCCTGATCGCAACCTTGTAGCTTTCTTTGAATAACTTCACCATGGGCCATCCTAAGTAACGGATTTGTTTGGTTTCTAGAACTGCCATTAAAATAGGGGCTTTCATTTAGTGCAGGTATTCAAGAACCCTGGTAATCTATGATTCTATGACTACTTGTTCTTTTGGTGGGTTATCCATTGCTCTCATCTTCTTCTTTTTGGCTTGATTGAATGCTTCTATGAAGTTAGACGACACTTGATGATGGAAATAGGCCCCTTTTGCTAGGCAAAGATGGATTTCTTCTGCTTGTGGGTGATCAAGCAATTATGGATCGCTCCAAACAGCATCCGTCCATTTGTGAACATAATTAACTGTGTTCTTACTATAATGTTGGTCCCAGTTGATAAGAGACTTCTTGACTCCCTCCTTTGTTTTGGAGAGTAAGCATAACAAGAACATGTCTTTCAAGGGGACCCATTCTTTGGTGCCCTATACTGTCAAAGTTTGGAACCAATTCTTCTTCACTTTTGGGGAAAGTGAGCTTCCAAAATTCTGATGCATCTTTATGAGGTCTGGATTTTCTTCGCAGCACTCATCAACACAGTGGAGGAGGTGTGTGACTGGCAAATCACTAACATTGAATACAGTGAAACCTTGGCATCAATGCTCTCATTGGCGATTGCACCTTCTACGAGAGCATTCTCGCTTCTTATTTGGCTGGTTGGTGCAGGCCTCTCCTTCACCAATGTGATAACAAGATGCCACTATTGGATATTCAAATAGATGATCCTTATAAGAATTTGGGTTATTCCCAATGTTTTAGTCTAGCAAATTATCCCAAAATGTCATCCATACTTCATCTGCAGCTGATGATAGTGACGACGATGGCTCCTAAGCATAGAGCTCTGGGCACCCTTGACCAAGGTAGGCTCCTTTATTCTTTTTCCCCACCATTTTCTTATAAAAGGATTTAAGCCTCTCAGGATGGAGGTAATCCACAATGATGTATTGCTAGAACCATGATGGCCAGCAGTGTATCCTTTCAGGATATGAAAGTAACTCCTTCAGACACTCTTCCATTTCTGTTTACTTTGCATGTTTGGTCTAGTGGTTTTGTTCCTTACATCTCATCAATGGGACTTCTAGGATGTCTTTTGGGCATATAAGATCCCAACCTTCATTATTAGCCATGACTTCCTTTTGCACCTCTTGGCTAAAGGCTTTTGGGAACTGATAATTGAATTCCTATTCCAGCATTTCTAAATCAAAAATTTCTTTCATCCATGTGTTGTTGGATGTTGCCTATGCATCCTTCTTTGGTATAATTATTCCACTCTTCATGTAATAATTAATAATTCTCCTCACTACTTTGCATTTAATCATTGGGTGATTGATACCTCGATGATACTGGCAATATAGGGGGTGGTTCACCTTATCTACCTCTGCTGGAAACAGGGGTTCTAGTAGCCTTATATTGCCTGATTGAATGAGCCTCAATAGAATTGGTACCACTTCCTCATCAGAGTATTGGTATTTTAGCTCCTAAATTTCCTATTTCTTTGACTACCTATCATTATCACTAGCTTTGGTCTTAGTGGTATTGATAGAGGTGTTTAGTTTGCTTCTTTCCTATTCTTTCTTCTTGGGCTAGAAAGTATTTTCTTTCTATTTATCATCCTAGGCTTTGCTTTTTCCAAAGAGGGAAAGGAGGCGTTCCTTTCAACTTACCTCATTGGCTAGCTCTCGGAAGGTGGAGATCTGCTTCTTCATCAGGATTGCAAGGTCAACCTTAATGGCATTACAACATAGTTGAACTCTTTGCTCCTCTTTTAATGTTGCCTCACATTTACTAGCTTCCTTCTACCAACAAGAGATGAACTTCTCTACTGGTTTGTCATCCCTTTGCATCATAAGGGAGAGGTAGGCTAATGTGACATTACTTTTAGTCACAAAGAACCTTACCAGAAATAGGTTCTGCATGTCATTTCAGGTCTTGACTGATCCTGTTGGAAGTTTTAATTACCATTAGAATGCTGGTCCCTTAAGTGATGAGCTAAATAATCTTAAGAAGGGATTGTGATAGAGAGTATAGTTTTCCATCTTGAGATTGAAGAGGGTGAGATGATGATGTGGATCATCCATTCCATCAAACTTATGGAAGTCTATCATCTAGAACCCTGGTGGGAAAGGCTCATTCTTGATCTCCAGCGGATACAGCAGATGATAAATGTCTGTCACTTGAGAAGGTAGGTTTATTTATCATTGGACTGTCCAGTCATTCATCATCTCATTGAAGTGTGCCATGGGATCTGAGTTCATCTGATAAGGTTGCCCATATGCATTTGTACCAAACGATTGTGGTGGAATATTTGCACTAAATGGCTATGCACGAATATTGATATTGGGCAGTTGCCGAGGTGAAGCAACTAGAGAGGTGAGGGGTGAGGCATCCAGTCCTATGGGATCCCCTCTTGGTGGGTTAAAGATGAATGGTACCAATGGCATAATCGTTCCCATTGATGGAAGGTTGAGATAGCGTGCAACATTAGACGGTTGGCTAGGATTAGAGGTTTGACCAATATTCTATTGTGCATACCTCTCTTAACCGCTAATTTTCAGCCTCAAGTAGTTCGAATTGTCACATTATCTCTTCTATGGAAGTGGGAGTTGCATTTTTCTCAACCATGTAAGATGTGACTGTCGGGACAAATTGATTTCTATGCATCAATTGGCGGGGAGATGTAGACACTTGATCTTCTCTTCCAGAATCTTTCAATAGAGAGTGAAATACTGGGGGAGGCACCATGGATCTAGCCATCGATGTCAAGATGATTCCTTGATGAGGTGGGCTAGGTGGTGTTGGTGACAAGTCCTCGTCGACCGAAGTGGTGCATACACTAACAAGCTGCACATTCCTCTTTTTCTAGTCTCTTTTCTTTGGGCTACTAGAATCAGCCTTCTTTCTCTATTTTCTACCTTCGGTGTCTTCCTCAGCATCTGAAGTTTGCCTATCCTGTCGATCTCTCTTCTTTAGGAACAAGAGAGATTGGCTAGAACAACGTACATATTGCTTTTTTGGTATTTATCCTGGGACGGAGATGATCTTCTTACCATTGCAGTGTGTTTCTTAGATGGAAACTTCCATCCCTCCTTTTCTTGAATGGCCGACCTACGAGTTGACCTCTTCTTGGACTTTTCTTTCTTCACCATCCTTCTTCTAGTTCCATTGGCAGATTGAGCATAGTCCTTGGCGGCTTTGCTCTTTGCATTCCTTCCAAAGGGGTTAGTAGGTTTGGGATTGAAGGGAGCTTATGTTTGCCTCCCCTTAATTGCATTGGTGAGGTTGATAGATACAACCTCATTTTGCTTTACGGGAGCAAAGACCCGAGTACTCCTAGTCTTTAGGGAGTTTAAAGTGGTGTTGCAGATAAATTCATCTCCAACGATTCTAGGAGCATAAGGGGTAACAACTCTTCTCCTCTCCCTCCTATTATTTTTGTGCTTCTTCTCAACCTTGTTGTTGGAGGTTGAGTCAGTAGAAACCACTCTTGGCATTGCTAGGGTAGTCTCCAGTGCTGCTAAAACTATTTTGAAAGTTACCGATGTAGCTCCGGGTAAGGGAAAAATTAGAGTCGCATCCCTCTTGTATATGGCTGGTGTCGGACCGGTCAGCACCATAATGAAGGAGGGGGGGACACTCCTATCAAAGTTATGCAGGGTATTGATGGTGAAGCCGCTGCCTGGCAGGAATCAGAAAGCGAGTGAAGTTGTCATTAGGATTGATCTTGAGAGAAGAAAGAGAGTGAGTATAGAAATGATCGAAGATCTCCAAAGAGCAATAGAAGAGCTTAGTCAGTTCAATGAAAGAAGAAAGTCTCTAAGATGCATTAGTATTACTTTTCCTTAAAGATGAAGGGTGGGATGTTTCACGTTGGGTTCACCATTTTTGTAACAAGTACAAAAAGAGGAAAAAAAATAAAAATGGAATAATGGGAATAAGATTTGTTATATTAAATCAAACAAGTTTTATTTTTATTAATTATCCTCAATAGATTACACTTGCTGTGTACATCAGAAAAATTGTATGTTCACATCCCAGACCACAGATGGTCCTAATTACTTATCTAAAATAGGAGAAAATCCTTGATTATAAGAAAAAGTGTAATGCATCTTAGAAAACCAAAATTAAAATACATACTCTCTCTCAAAATAGATGTGTGCTATCTTTGGGATCATCGGGCACATTGCGATGACTTGATATTTAGGAGATCACCTCAAGTCAATGGGTGGATAGGATGACACGGCTCTAGATTGGGTTGCTAGACATTGGGTCAACCTAAAGAATGAGTGTTTTGATCCAATTGGTTTGTCCTAGATTGAATCAAGGCCGGGTGATTTCTATTATTTAGACTATAAGAAACCATAAAGACAGGTGACCTAGGTTTGGTTTGGCTTTCTCTCATTACCCACAAGAAGCTTAGGAAGAGTGGGCCAGGTTGACTAGATTTAGCTCGACTCTCTCTATTACCCATAAGAAGCTTAGGAAAAGTAGGATTAGCTTTGCTCTCTATATTACCCATGAGAAGCTTAGAAAGAGTGGGATAGCTCAACTCTCTCAATTACCTAAGAGAAGCTTAGGAAGAGTGAGATTAGCTAGACTCTCTCAATTACCCATGAGAAGCTTAGGAAAAGTGGGATAGCTCAGCTCTCTCAATTACCCATGAGAAGCTTAAGAAGAGTAAGATGGCTCAGCTCTCTCAATTACTCATGAGAAGCTTGGGAAGAGTGGGATTAAATCAACTCTCTCAATTACCCATAAGAAGCTTAAGAAGAGTAGACCAGGTTGACTGGATTTGAATATTTTGATGAATGATATCTACTAAGGTTTAACTTAGTGAGTCATAACTTAGTGAATCGGTGAGTCATGACTTAGTGACTTGGTCCTAGACTTAGGCTTTCGGATGAGTTGATGAATGGTGTTTTCCAATATCCCATGGAAAATTGAAAGTGGGCGATATCTTCCATTTATACTGTGAGAGATCGAAGATACAGGTTACATGAATTAAGCCTAATTACACTTTGAGATAATTAAGCCTAACATGGTCAGCGCAAATGATAGTGATTAGTTCTAAATGATAGTTCTTAATTAATTTTAGATAATGTCATTAGTTTCCTAATTTATTGGGCAGTTATATGGTTTAATCAGGGTTTAAACAAGTTTTAATGTATTTAAAATGTCTAATCTAGCATTATCTTGTTGTCCATTAGCTATATGGGACCCACCATTACCACACATGGGTGGGACCCATGTGTGTACCATGGTGGGGTCATGGCAGAGTGTTCTTAGGCACTAGAGAAATTACTAGTGACCTTTCAAGTGAGGCACCTACCTCTTGAAGACTCCTCAAGCTCCTCCTCCAAATTCTATTTATCGAAAATCCTCTCCCCCAAAAGAAGAGGGAGGGGTATTTATAAGCTTGAGGTCTTCTGGGGTAAATTAGGAATATCAGCTTCAACATGGGGGCATTTTGGGGATGCCAGCTTCAACATGGGGGGTATTCTGGGAATTCCTTGAAAATGTGCCCGGCTTCACTATTTGGGGTATTTTGGAAATTCTTGAAAAATAGGCTCAGCTTCACCATTTGAGCAGTTTGGGAATTCCAACTTCACCATTGGGGTATTTTGAGCATGCCAGCTTCACTATTGGGGGCATCTTTGGAATCTAAGTTTTGCTTAGACTTTAATTAATGTAATTTCCATGGAATGGAAATTATACCCTTATCATCCCAAAATGATGCGAGTTTTCTTCTCACCAAGCCTAATTAATTGCATGCATGTCTAAATAGATACCATGCAATCAAATTAGAAAATATATGTTTAATATACACATGATCTCTCATTTTATTTTATTTTGTATTGAACAAACTCTAGCTTCCATTCCCATTTTCTCAATTGCGTATGTTGAATATGCAACCTTTTGATTGCATGGCTTGGAAAAAACTTGGGTGGCCATATTGCTACCCCATTTTGGTTGAGTGCTTGGTGCATTTTCAAGCTGCACAGACATGCATCATCATCTTGCCCACCTCCTTGGGTAAAGGGGAAATCCCTTCTTAGGTAAAACATGCTTGCACGGGTCATCCAGTTGTGTAGGTGGAAGCCACTTCGCTTGCGCAAATTGGAGACCAAAATCCATTTGATTTTACAAAGCTTGCCTGTGCGGACAGGCAAGAAACTCACTGCTAAAGACGCTTTGTTCAAACTGTGCAGTTGGGCTCTAGCAGGTGGGAGACCATCTTCGGCTGCACAAGTTAAAAACTTAGCTGCGCAGCAAAGAGCAATTTCATTTGTGCATTTGGATAAGGTGTCTCTATTTGCACAATCTTTGTCTAGCCGATAAACTAGCTGCATGAGTTTAGTTGCATGAGTTGAAGAGTTTGTCTGCTAGAGAAGCTTCAGTCGCGTGATGGAACTCATCTCCCTCACCTGTGCGCTAGCTTGTCCCACCTACGCAGCACGTCATCGTAAGTTAAAAACATGCTTGCATTTGTCACCAACTGCTCTGGCATCAAGCCTTCTTGCACAGTTTTGCTTAGATAAACTAGAGATTCCTTTGCCAACCTGAACCAGATTCATCTGATGTTCACTGCTTGCCGCCGAATGATATTCCTTTGATGAATCAGTTTGATCCCTTGCCATTTCTGCATGATGTCATTGATGAATGGAACTAGCCATCATAACTTCTTAGCTGTCGAGTGGAACTGGCCTAGTTCCATCATCATCGCTTGCCGCTGATGAATGGAAACTACTTGCAGCTTGTCTATCAACATCTTCATTACCGACAACTGTAGGTCACCACTTGCCGCCAACGATGCTAATGAGGTCACTGCTTCCGTTTTTTGACAAAATGGGAACAAAACAACTGTCACTACCTCTTGTGCCGCCGCCGTCCGACTATCGGACAATTGAACCACTTGGGTCAGAAACTCAGCACTGCAATTCTGACTCCAGTGCTGGTGGTGGTGCACCGGATCCCTGCTTTTGTTTGCCAAAAAAGTCAAAGAAATGTTGAAAAACCCAATGATGATGACTGTCGGTTCTGCTGCTGCTATCTTCTCGTTGTTTACTGCTGATGAAGCTGCCCATCATCATCCGATTTTCTAGCCACCGATGACTTCTCGTCATTTGTTGTTTCCAAATTTGCCGGTGTTCCAACTCTGGCCACAGATGTAATTAGCAGCTTCGACGAGCTAGTCGTCCAATCAACCAATCAATTTCTTTGAAATCCGTCACTAAATCTAAGCCATTGGAGCATTTTCCAAATTCTATAGTGGAAGTAGCTCTATGCAGTTGTGGTACACTTCCTCCAGCATTTTGGTTAGGAGTCAGGTAAGACATGTTTTGGGTGAGGAGAAGACCACTTGTACAATTGAGTGTAGGGCCCACATCACCTTCTCAGTTGCACCATCAGAGAGGCTCCAATTGTGGGGCTGGGGGGAGAGCATGTGCTGGAAGCAATGCAGAATGTATAAGCTGCATTTGATGGTCGTGAGACATGGCAGGGCGGCTTTCGATGAGAGCAGAGTGGATCATCCTCCCTCTCGCCCTCACATGGCCACTGATGCACGAGTTCGCCTTCTGGCAGATGGCGAAGCCATTGCGGAAGTCAATGGTGCTGGAAATTTTGGGGGTCCACGAGCTACCACATCAATGAGAGCAAGGTGGGGAAGATGATGAGATCACCATCTCTATTTCATGGTTGATGCGTGGGTTCGCCTTCTAGCAAATTATGCAGGTGGGTGCCCAAAAGGAGATGGGCTGCTATGCATTCACTGTTTGCCGTCTGGGCACGCTGAGACTGGTGTCATTTTTTCATTTGTTGGCATGTTGACCAAAACAACACCATGGCATTAACTCTAAAATATGATGATTTTTGTCTTTCTCCTGTTGATAGACAGCCTTTCTGCAACACGCACCCTTCTAATGGCATCTTCTGGCTAGCTGCATGGATGGAAGCACTTCCAAGTTGCAAAGAGGAGTTGGTTTCAAAGAAACTGCACAGGCGGGCTAATTCCTTCTACACAGATGGAAGCACTTCCAAACTGCAAAGCAGAGCTGGTTTCATAGAAACTACATAGGCGAGCTAATTCCTCCTACGTAGATGGAAGCACTTCCAAACTGCAAAGCGAAGCTAGTTTCAGAGAAACTGCATAGGCGGGCTAATTCCTCCTACGTAGATGGAAGCACTTCCAAACTGCAAAGCAGAGTTGGTTTTAGAGAAACTACGCAGGCGGGCTAATTCCTCATATGCGGATAAAGTTGTTATCCTCTATTTCTGCCATGGATTTTATTTTAATCCCAACAATTACTTCTAATTGGCTCTAAACTATTGGATGGTTTGCAACCTTGTTCTTGATAGAGAAGAAGATGGTTGCTCAAAAATGGAAAGCTTTTTGTAGAGCATTAAATTTTTCAATCATTTGAAAATAATTATTTTTTACTATAGCAGTTTTACTGTAGCAACATTACTATAGTACTCATGGAGACAATGACTTTGTCCAAAGTTAAATTTTGGAGAAATCTATCTACACAAAAAGTTTATCTTAAATTGTAACAGTGTTACTGTAGCAAGTTACTATAACGCTCACTGTAATCTTGGATGATCTATTCTTGCTCTACATCTATCTGAAAGTTATTGTACCAGGCACTTGTAATGCCCGGGGCATTAAAATACAGAAAAGTGTTGTGAAGTACAACTATGGCCAAGATATATATGAATTAAATTGAAATTTTAAAGTTTATTAAGTCTATTACTTAAGTGTAAGTGGGAAGCAAGTATTTCAAAAGTTGAATACATCCGAAAGTTGGTTAATTCTTATAGGATTTGATTTAATTATTTGAGGGCATTATTATGAATTAATTATGATTTGATTAGGTCCATACATCATAACTAAGGAAGGGTCAAATACATGAGAGAAAACAAGATAGAGGATGGTGAAAAAATCAGACCAAAGGGGCAGCAAGATCCAGCGTTGTGACGCTACTTCAGAAAGGGGAGATGAGCGACGTCTAGCAAAACAGGCACTGAGGTGCCAATCAAGGGTAAGTTCATTCTGTTCTCCTTCCCATGTCCAAACCTCATGCCTTGTACCCCGTTTGGCCATTTTTACCTTAAATACTTGAGGAAATAAATGCGTTTAGGCATGGATTCCATCAACCATGAATCCAAACCGAAGTTTTAGCATTTTGATAAAGGAAGAAGAAAGAAAATCTGATTTTCTACAATTGGAGGGAGCTACTTAGAGTATTGAGCTTGGAATTCGGTTCGTGGAAGGAAACCATGCCTGAATCTCATGGTAAGTTAACTTTCCCCAACCAAATTTATAGTTTATGCTAAGCTAGGGTTTTGGAAAAAGTGATTTTGGGGAAAAATGATAGAATTGATGTGGTGCTCATGGGGGGAAATGATTAATGAATTAATTAGAGTATTTTTGAAACTTAATTGAGCATGAGAAATCATGATTTGTTCCTATTAGGGTTTTGTGAATAGTAAAATTTGGAGAATTACATAGTTTACATGTAACTACTATGAGGGAAATGTTTAATTATGATGATTTGGGGCTTATTAGAGGGTGAAAAATCCAATTTTGGACAATGACCTAATGAGATGTTAAAAAGAGCTTTTGAGTATGAAGTGTTTACATA
>JAYJMB010004752.1:0-12657 GCA_036873735.1 Pouteria campechiana | reverse complement strand
GTTTGAAATTCCTTGAAGATAAATCAACTTTTGCATAATATTCTTTCATAAACATCATCACCATTTAAATTAGATTATGCACTTACCTTAATCTTTAAATTCCTTTGGTGGGTCCCATTAATCAACAATACTTCACCATGTTTGGGTGACTACTACTTCTTGATCTCAAGAGAAAATACATCTTATGGCCCACTAATTACTTGAATCAACATTTGCTATGGATCACTTGAAGTAAAATTGTTTAAAATGGAAGACTGGGATGATGGGGAAAAGGGTTTATTTTGGCTAGCATGGGCTAGAAGATGAAAACAATGGAAATGGGATGGGCATTGCAAAAACTTACTTTTTATTTTGTTTTTTTTTATTTTGATAGTCTATGCTCCACCCACTTCCATGCACATTCACTCTCTTGAATTTTCAAAATAACATCAAATTATCATTCTTTACACATATGAGTCTTCCATTTGATGTATCATATGCACAAATCAATTTTCTATCTATTATTTTCATAAATTCATAATTATTGTCTAATTAAATTTGATTAAATTGAACTTTTTCAGAAATTAATGGCAACTCAGTTTTTTGGCTTTCCACATATAATTTTTAATTGTTTTTCACATATTAATTATTAATTAACATATTTCCTCATCATCCTCACATTAATATAGATATTTCATTCATTTTTATAATTTTTTGATGATACAATTCCTCAAAAATTTAATTTTACAATATGCCGCACTAAAAAAATTACCAAAACTTTACAATAGTGAAAATTTATATTTTTAAAATTTCCAGGGCCTTACACTCACCTTCTTCCAAAACCCAAAAACCACCTTCTTCCACTACCAAAACCAAGAAGCCACCTACTATCCCAAAACCAAAACCATCACCTTCTTCATTATAGTCATCCACTTCAAAACCAAATAGGAAGCTTAGAATTTCACCTCCCAAAGAACACAAAAAGGCTCCTTTTGAAAGAATAACTATGTACTATTAGGAGTACATAACTAGGATGAATGCAAAATCAGAGGCTCTATTAAAAGGGACCCCTGTAGCATTTTCTGAGCTGCTGGATTCAAAGTTTTGAGAAAGAATAGATTTCATCTTTGTTCACAGTTGTGGAACTATAGTTTATACACATGAACCTCCTATGGTAGTTCCAAAAGATCCATTTTTTTTTATTAAATCTCCTCCATAAAAAAAAGGCTAGAACATCCAAGCCTCTCCTAAACCATCTTCTTTTGAACCCACCACCTCTTCAAGATGTCTTTCTCAAGACATACTAGAGAAAACCCAAACCACCCAAATAAACTTGCTACATTTTCATTTTTTCTTGATATAATTTTTTTTATATCTACATTTGCATCTTAAATTTTAAAAATTTCAATATATATGTGTGCATCTTTTCTTTGACTTATTGTTGCTTGTTTCCACCTTTTTTATTATAACAAAAAGGGGGAAAAAATATGATAATGTGAAATAAACTAAAATGATAGGTGCATGTATAAGATGGAATGTAAATAAAAATTTCTATGACAAACATTTAAAATAATATGCATCAATTCAAGGGAAGCTACACTAAATTGGTCAATAGAAATCTTTATGAAATATCTGCAAAATAAGTTGCTTTAAATTAATTATTTCATAAGCTTTGAAAGGTATATCACTTACTATTTTGTCATTATCAAAAAGGGAGAGAATATTGAATATATTATCTAGCTTAATTTTGGTGATGAACATTCTTAACCAAATATGTTTTGATGATGAGCAAAGACATAAGTGAAACATTAAGGTACTAACAATTTATTCTCAAGTATGTTATAGAATAAAATTCAAGATGATAAAAGAAAGACACAAAGTAAATGCTCTTTTAAAATTAAGTATATAAATTTTGTATATACTTAAAATAAGAAAACAAAAATTCTAAAGTCTTGAAGACATCCTTTGGAGCCAACATTAACAACCTTGGAGTTATCTCAACATGTTTTAGAGTAAATGGAAAGCTTCGGAATCGTCATAACAACTTCGGAGTTAATCAAGAATCATTGGAGTAGTCATAGCATGTTTCAGAGTAAATTGAAGAGCTTCAGGGTCATCATAGCAAAGCTTTTGACAAGTCACAACATACGTTGGAGTCTTCACAATGAGTTTCAGAGTAAAATAAAATAAAACACTTAGGAGTTGTTACAAGTACGTTTCAGAGTAGATAGAAAAGCTTTAGAGATAATTAGAAAGCTTTGGAGAAAGCCCAAGACAAGCTTCAAAATCCTCACAGCGTGTTTCAGAGTTATCACGAGCACACTTTGGAGTCTTTTTTTCAAAGCTTCGAGAAGTCACAACGTACTTTGGAATAACCAAGAAAGCTTCAAAATTATCAAGTATGCTTTGGAATAGTCATAGAAGTTTTGGAGTTATCAGAGTACACTTCGAAAACAATAGGATGAGCTTTGGAGATAATTAGCTATGCTTCGGATTAAATAGATATGCTTTGGAGAACTTAAGAGTTATGTTTTGAAGTAAATTTGAACAAGCTTTAGAGTAAATAGATCCCCTTTGAAGTTTGTAAAGCCTCACTTTAGAGATAATGACCAAGCTTTGGAGATATTAAACAATACTTCGAAATCATCTTTCTGAAGCATTAAAAGTTTATAAAATCCAAACTTCTTTCTACAAAGGATTGTCACAACTAAGAAGGCTTACTATTATTCTTGAGAATCTGAAGAAAAATAAATCAAGTCATCTGAAATCATTCAAGACATCAACTGTTCACTCATCTCTTCGGAGTAACTGAAGAGGCAACTTTGGAACACCCATGACAAAAGTGAACGTTGAGAAAAGTCAATAACAAAGTAGTAAACCGATACCAAAATGCAGCAAAGTCAGACATTAAACAAAATATAAGCTAAAGAAAAATATTTTTGAATATTTAACTATCTGCCAAAATCAGTAATGAAAAATCCCTCTTAACCTATAAAAGAGAGATTCAGAAGCAAAAGAAAACCAACTCTTGAATGTCACTGATCATTGCTGAAAATACAAAGAGCATTCAAAATATTCCTTCAAAGTTCAACTCCAATGGCTACATCTCTATTAGAAGCTCTCAAAGTCTAAATTTTTTCTCAATCAAAGAGTTTGAATCTTTTATTTTCATTTGCTTATTCATTTACTGAAAGTTTAGAATTTTATGTACAAATCTATCCAAGTAAGAGACATCAATCTATACACTTCATTTTAGTGTTTGGAACACAAGCAGAGTGCTTGGTGTTTATGTATTAAGATAAGCAAGTAGGGAACTTGCTAAAAGGGTATAAGTTTGTTAGTGAGCTTTGAAAACCAACAAGTTGTGAAAGTTTCTAGTCAGCTTGGAAAACCAGTAAGTTGGTTGGTGAGCTTGTTGTAAAACCAATGTATATGTCATCAAGTTGATTAAGGTATTAGTGGAACCTAAGTTCAGTAGAGGAGACTAACTCAGAAAAGTGGAGTAGGAACCCAAAAAGGGCCAAACCACTATAAAAATCTTGTGTTGTGTGTTGTGTAATCTGTTTTACTTATTCATTTAGCACTTTAATCATTTAATTTGGCCAAAAAGTCTTAAAGCTCAATTCACCCCCCACATTCTTAAGCTACCATTGTATAAGGGACCAACACTCTCTCCCAATATTCTCTTCCTATGGCAACACCAACCTTGACATTTTTCATCACCATTACCGCTAAAAACTGATGACTAGAAACAATCCAATGATGGTACCAAGATTTGAAAACCCCTTCTCTATCACCTATACCTCAGGAAGCGCATGACCTTTGACAGCATTAGTGATTTTAAAAAAAATGTACATACATTTTAGAGAAACTCTCTTGATGGTCAAATTATAATTTCCCCATAAGTGCACGTGTATAGCAATATAGTGTACAAAGCAAGGGTCAAACCCAAAGAGAACTGATCAAACTGATTCAATTATCTCTAGCTATTGAAATAAACTATTCTAAAAAGATGTATTAAAGACTAAGTAAAGTAAAGTGCAAGGTAAAATAACAGAAAAAAATGACAGTCAGTAATGTAAAATAGATTCTCATGTTCCAAGAGTCTATGTATCCAATTTCACCACTCAATGATATCCAATGTTGTTGGGATGTTGGATATAATCCTTTATCTTGGGTTTATTTTGTCAAATATATAATTATTCCCATTACACATCTGGGTTTAAATCAAGTATTTTCTCCATTCAAATTACCTATGGCGTGCAGTGTAATTGAGGTTGAAAACTCATGAAGATTAGAAGAACTTACATAAACAAAGAAGATTGGTTTAGCATAAGGCATCTACCATAACCATGTTTCTTAGACAATCAATCTAATTCAAAAAATTGATGATTAGACAATTTAATAAATTAAGTGATTGCAATAAACACAATGAATGAAATAGGACAAAATTAAATTGATATTTTAACAAGGAATACCAAGGAGCGCTACATCTTTGCCCTAGGAAAAGAAAATTACGTCATGCTAAAAATAAAAGGAACAATCTTCAAAATATGCATGATGCAGAACTTGAAATCTCCCTCTTACTCCCTTGCAAATCTCTCCTCCAATTTGTGTGTTACCACTGTCTCGCCAAGAAGTGTCCCTCTTTGGGCATGTTAATCTCATCTCCCTTTTATAGCCATCATTAGGGTTAAAAAATTACAATTTCTAAAAATAATCACATTGCTGCACATTTGGACATTCCAACATTCAACCTCTTGCCATTTCCAAGAGCCCAGATGCTCAGATGGGCATTGCAACTCTCATGTTCTATCCACTGCGCTCCTATTTTTGCTGTTTTGGGGACTGTGACTTTGATTTATTGCCTGCTCTCCTTTGTTTTGACAATAGGCGGGTGTCACTATCCACATTTTTTATTCATCACTTTTTCACTTTTTCTCTCATCCATACTTCATTACATTTCCCCTTTCCTCCACCTTTATTGCTCTTTATTCCTATAAATAAAACATAAACAAAAATTCAAAAGATCAATTAAAAACAATTCAAGAATCAAACTAAAAATCAGCTCATATGATATGATAAAAGTGAACAAATTTCACTTATCAAATGTCAATATAGCCACTGAAATCTCAACAGAAGAGGATCCAAAATATGTGAATTTAGGAATAAAATATGATATATTCTGAACTTATTATCCTTCTCTCAT
This sequence comes from Pouteria campechiana, assembly GCA_036873735.1. Taxonomy (NCBI): domain Eukaryota; kingdom Viridiplantae; phylum Streptophyta; class Magnoliopsida; order Ericales; family Sapotaceae; genus Pouteria; species Pouteria campechiana. Next base: position 7,469 of record JAYJMB010004752.1, on the reverse strand, counting down.
CCTAAAATTCTTTATTTCTCCTATAAGTATATTCCTCCTAGTTCCCTTGACTTGGGAGTAACCTTCATAGATTAACACCAACTTCTCGCAAATATCTTTGGTAGTGGTGCAGGATAAAACCCTGTCACACTCAATTGATGATAAAGCACATAATAATGAGTTCATAGCCTTTGCATTATTCTAAAAATTGGTGGTCTCTTCTTTGGACCATGATCCAATGTTAGTTGTAAGAAAGGTTATTCCTACAGCTATGGCTTTCCATGACTCCATGTCACTTTCTATAATGAACTGTTTCATCCTTAGTCTCCAGTATGCAAAGTTCATGCCATCGAATAGGTGTGACCAAGTGAAGGATTGCCCCTTGACAAATATATGAGATGAGGATGATGGGTTTGCCATTTGAATCTCTACAAGGATCTTGTATCCTACTTTGATACTGCTTGTTAGGTCTTATGGGCTAGGCACAACCTAAGAGGTGAGGGGTGAATTGGGTTAATGGAATATTTCTACTTAAACCCCTTTTTAGGATTAAATCCCTCTTTTTAGTTCAATGACAATAATGCAAGCACTCAGATAATCAAAAAAAGATTTTTATAGTGGTTCAAGTTAACTACTATACTCCATTCTTCCAAGCACTCTACTTCAGTGACTTGGGTTCCACTAACATAGAAGGGATTACAAAATTAGTTCACTTACACCCTTTTTGATTCTAGCTCAAGAGGGCATAACCTTAGTGCCTCTGCACTCTTTTAGATTCTAACTCTAGGGGGCATGGATACAAATTAGCAAGTTGGTTGTGAGATACACTCCAATAATGTATACTGCTCATTTTGAGTTTGTTCTCCAACATTGACTTAAGGTAATGATAGAAACAAAAACAAGAACTTTTTAACACTTATATAAAGTATTTATCTGAAAGCATAGGAAAGACTTTAGTAGCTTTGAATGTAGAAAGATTTTTCTTCTAGAAAAGTAGTTGAGAGCCTTTTATAAGGAAGCAGAAGGTTTTATCTTGAAGGCTTTGAGTTTCTTTTGAGTAAATGAAGATAAGAGCTCAGTAAATGCTTGCAATAATTAGTTTGAACGTCCCAACTTTACACTTATACTCAAACTTAAACTTTAGTCATTGGAGGTAGGTGGAGTTCATTTAATGCAGAAAAATGTTTGAATTTCTAACCATTGAGTTTCACGTTCTTTGAATTAGGTGACTCAGTGAAGGAGGTTTGTGACTTAGCCATGAAGAGAAAGAGCAGATGGAGTTTCAAAGCTTGGATGGCATTTTAGATCTTTTAAAATTATAATGTCAGACCTATGACTCAGCATTTTCCAAAGCATGCCATACGTCTGCTTTGTTTTAACACTCCATCAGAAATTTTTGACATTCCACTTCTTCAGACCTTTAGGTCAAGGCTTTGAGCATTGCTTTAAGTTCCCATTGCTTCAAAAAGTCTAAAATAATTTTTAGAACTTTTGAAGGTCAAGGCTTTGCATTTTTGAGCTCCTTTAGCATAGACATCTTATAACTATGCTTCATAACATCTGAAGGTAAACTTTAGAGCATCTAAAGTTCCTTAATTTTGCAAATGACTGGCTTTACTTGTCTAAATCCATGAAGCTTCCCTTTAGATCCTCTAAAACTTGACATGATTTGAGCTATGTTCCAACAGTAGTGTTCTTTAGATCATCTAAACCTAGTTTTAATCATCTGAACCTAGTTTTAAATGTTCTGAAACTCTCTTTAGCTCTAATTTTTCAGATGTATATGTTTTCTCTTATGTTCAACATCTGAAGCACCTCTGAAAACTTTCTACTCTTTCCAAAGATCATTTGAAGTAGGTCTAAAGCACTTCTGAAAGTTTCTAAAGTACATCCAAATTAGTCCTTTTGAAGTCTGAAGTACTTCTTCTCCTCAGAAGCAATTTTGTAAAACCTTTAAAGCTTGAGGCTTCCTCTAAAATGTGAAATTCTTAGTTTCAACATACTCTGAACCTTTCACATTTCACTTCCATACATTCTGAACTTGCAACCTTTAAAGCTTTGTAAACTCCCCTTAAAACTTTGGCATTACAAGTTCTAAATCTTCCAAATTTTACTTTTGAAACTTGAGATGCAACAATCTAGAAACTTCCTTTGAAACCTTTGAAGCTTTCCTTTGAATTCAGAATGCCTCCTCTGAATCTTCCAAATGTGACTCTGGAATGTCTGAATTCTTTTTTCTTCTAGATCACTTTTTGAAATGTATCAGCTTCTTCTGTAATCTTCACACTTTCTATTTTGAAGCTATTTCTGTACTTTTGAGATTTTGACAAACTTTCATTAGCTTCATCACTCAAGTTTTATTGTCATCAAAACTAAGTGGATAGAGCTAACACATTAATTTCTATAAGCAGCATTAGCATTGGGATATCTTCCACTAATCCTTCATCCCTTCTTTCTCTAGCCACCGATGATTACTTTAATTATCTCTAACTCTTGACTCCTCTTCTGCCACCATGATCTACCTTCTCTTTGCGATTTCATAGCAGTAACCACTTTTGCCTCTTTGCTATTTCATAACAATAGTACACCCTATTCTGTCTTTCTATTTGGATTCTAGGGATGCTAGAATCCATATGATATGCACAACTCTTAGGGCATTACTAAACTACCATTTTAAGGAAAACCTCATGCAAAATCTCTCCTAAAATGTTAATTTCATACTTGTATAGTCACACCATTATACACAAGGTACTAAACCCACGTATTGCCCTGATTTGAGGATTTCATTGTGATGAAAATGTTAATATGAATAGGCACACACACATTTCCACTATTATGATATGTAAATATCATCATTCCATGCATGCCTAATATACATAAAGTTTGAAGCTTTTAAACTTAGAATTCGTATAATTATTACACCACATATCAAAAAAGAAATTTAACATTTAATTATCACATCGATTCAATTTCTCCCGGTCATGAGCCCCAACCCCATGTTGGGCCCTATCTTCTAACCTGTTAACTAAAAACCATACCATAAAGAAAATGGGGTGAGTACAGGGAAACTTAGTAAGTAGGTACAACGGTAAATAACAATAAGTAAATCAAATCAATCTAAGTAAATAGTATAGCATATTATCAATCATAATCGGATGCATATGTTCTTATAACCTACAACTAGGCTCATCGATAGCCTCACACCCTTATAAATGGGGGATACATGCCCAAGCCCTTAGTCAATGTTCAACTACTCACACATGTATTGTTATTACATTACCATCATACAACATTTCATTTATACATATTCGATATCAACGTGGCACTATCACGGCATCACTCGAGTTGGCCTTACCATCAAGGCATCCTCACATGGCACCATTCGAGTCATACAACTATGACCAATCTCATCATCCATATATATATATATATATTATATGCCCTCCATTGTTTTTATAGAATTCATCATTCATACAACTCACCCATCTCCCTTTTTAGTATGCGATTGGTTTATTCCTATAACCCTAGCCACAAATGTTGTTTGATTCTTGGTGGCATTATCGTTGCCTCCTATGTCATCTTGCCTTCATTGCAACCCAAGGAGTTTAGGTTTACCAACCCCACTACTAAGGGAGTTAAGTAGAGTAAATATATGGTATGTTTCATTTTTTTTTAATAACATAACATAGCCACACGATGTCATAGTCATCTCATGTCCATAACACTTGGACCTTATCATATTTCATCTTGCCTATGCCACCCACGCTATTGCATATCATATCATATCAAGCCTGTGCCACTTAGGCTATGTCATATCATATCATATTTTGGGCTATCCGAGCACATCATATACATGTCATTTCTGTGCCCTTCCAGCACTATAATGGTCATCTTAATCAGTGCCATTTCACAACTATCATTTATCATGCCTTCTATTTGATTTATTATAACATGTCATGGAATTTTAACTTCCAACCAAAACAATTGATCACAATTAATAGAATTCAAGTTTACAAGAAACGCATGGAAATCTATAGTTCATTCATGAACTTATTTACCCATTTGAACAAGTATAATTATATCCCATTTTTGAGATTGACTCATGGAAATATATCATTTCATCATTTCAAATCAAAATACATTATAAGAAACAATGTTCAAATGTGTTTCTTAATCTCAAAGAGAAAATCCTAGAAAATTACTAAAAACATATAAGTTCATTGTAGCAGTAGCGGCGTAGCACTGTAGTAGCGCCACACTATAACAGTACTGTCTCTGCACCGCGACTCCACTTTTTGAGCTGCGACTTTAAAACCTGCTGCCCATTTTTGCTGGCTCTATTCACTAGGGCTTTCTTTTAACCATTCATATGGGTATTCTAAGTCACATACACACTTTTTCTTTATTTCATTTAGTATTTTATCATCAAAATACTTTCATATATCACATGATTTAATCATTCCACTTACAAGTCATGAGGACATGCATGAAAGGCACATTTAAATAAACTATTGTAACACATATAACAAAATCCACTCCAGTTTCCAAATAAACATACAGCTAATGAAACATATATCTGTATTTCCACTTCAAGTCTAAGGAAAAATGCCTTTGCTAATCATTTTATATCAAGTTTTCAAACAATACTTGGAGTTACCTTGGAATGCAATCATCAGTCAAATCAATTAAACATTGATAAGAGAAAAGCCCATTTCTACAATATCATGTTGAAGTTTATCATTTCTTCATCAATCAGTTAATCCATACATCAAAAATTCAATTTCCATAACCAATACATGGCAAAACATCTTTTCATTATTTCAAACTAAAATATAATGTAAGAAACAACATTCAAATATGGTGATCGGAAGGAAAATCATAGGATAAGCACTATACCCACTCATTTCAAATTCATGTGCATCATGTAAGGAACTTACTTACATATCATTTTATCCTTTTTAAATTTAATTTACATGTCATTACAGCCTCCAAATAATGTCTTCAAATTTCAAAGAAAACCTTTTTTCAAAGTTCTAAAGAAAATACACTATTTAAACATCATAAAAAAAATTGGCCACTCCACCATTCTTGAGCTACGACTCAGCAATCTAGTGGCTAGAATTGTGTCACTTCTTGAGCCATGGCTCAGCAATCTATTGCCCAAATTTCTGACATACTTGCTTGCCCTATTTGCTCTGTATTTTATTCCTTTATTTGCCATATTTAACCCTCTTATTTATACCTTAATTCACTCCATTTAACCCTTCATTCTCCTCCATTCTTCCCTCATATCTTATGACTAAATTAGACATATAAGGCAATCCCAAATTACACAAAGCAATGTATCAATAAATCCCAATGTAATTACAAATTTCAAAGTACTGTCAAAATTCAGGAGCTATACATGTACACACTTACATTTAGTTCCAAAATTTATACAAGGGAGTAGGATTAGCCCTTTTAGGTTTTACTTAATTTCCCTATTTAAATCCCAATCAAGAGGCGATTAATGGTTCAATAGAAAGGGTTAATGGAACTACACCATTCTTGATGTCAATTCATCAAACATCTGATAGGCAACTTTCAAATTCCCAATTTCTAGCCACTGGCAATTTGGGGTTTCCTTCCCAAATGATGAATCAACATATTTTAACATGAGTTATACCTCAATTAGTATTCACGTCATTCAATTTATGCTTTGATTCCCATTTTCCCCAATTTTCCAACCTTCTAAACCTCTTTTTTTTTTTTTTATAAAACTTGCCCCATAAGCCTTAATTCAAAATTTTCATATAGCAAAACTTATATATGTATGAAAGAATCACTTGCTAGTTTCTCTGCATTGATTTCCCTAAAAGGTTACTATAGGGTGATTTCCCCAAATTTCCTTCCATTTCCAACACTCCAACTTGCCAAATCCAGTGTTTCCGGTCCTTTGGTGGCTACACTACGCTCTGCCATAAATTTCCCTACTCCCATTCATCAAGATCTGGAACTTCCACAAAGAGCTGGGATGTTTGTGAGGGCCGGAAATGTTATAATCGGTTTGGGAGGGCTAGTGGAATATTTTAAGCTCCTTTACCCACTATGCTCTGGTGATGCACCAAGCACATGCACATGCACCCCATTTTCCATCACTTTTGTTGCATTTTCAACTTCATTTTATCCAATAGACTTTTAGGCATATATCATTATCATGCTCTTCATGATTTTATCAGTTTATATTGTTAATTCCTCCATATTTTCATTAAATATACATGCACCATTCATTTTCAACTAAAGTAATAAATTTACCCGTACCTCAAAATTTCAGGGTGTCACATCATAACTAGATCTACATAATGGGTGAAGGGCATGTGTTTCATTTCCTATTCATAAGATAGATCAATTCATGTTCTTAGACTAACTCTATATGCTCTCTCTTTCTCTTTCACACTCCTCTACAATCTCTCTTCCTCTCTTTTTTCCAAGATCCTCACCTCGCTTCTCCTCTTCTCTTCTCATACCCTCCTATTTCCACATCTTCCACATCTCTAAGAAGACTCTTTTTTCTTCTTCCTTCACCTTTCTTTCTCCCCTAGCTAGGTGATACTTAGCAAATGGTATTAGAGACTCAAAATCTTACAAGATGGATGTGGGCCAATTGAGCAACAATTGACAGTAAAAATGATCAAGTAACTTTGTTTGGAGCATTACAACTTCATCAATGAAGTTGTTTCGTTCTCCTTACCATTGAAAATTGAGGTACTGAATTCTCTATTCATTCACATCAATTTTTAGTGGAATGTTGTGTTGGATTACTTGTTTGGAAGATGGCAACCTGGCCATCAAAGTTGTTGGAATGTGAGTTATACAATCTTGCATTTTCTTTGTTTGATCAATGAAGTGTTGCTTGGAATGGGTTTGTGAATGGTGAAATGATATGTGGACATGATTCTTGATAAATGGAAGTGGGGTTCTAGATATTTTTTTTTATCTTTTCAATGCATATTATAAAGGAGATGAAAAAACGAAAGAAATTATGGCATAGTATTTCATTGGAGACAATGGGATTTATACACTTTATAATTGTGAACCTATTTTAATAACATATAATCATGACACTAATTATTACAATAAAAAGGAAAAGATACAAAATTAATGAATTAACTATTATGATACAAAATCAAGGGAAATCAAAATTATAATCAAGAGAGATTTTCCTTTATGGTGAGTTTCCCTTATTATGCCCACATAAGATGGAGCTCTAAGAGGAGAGTCCAATCTTAGTTTGTAGAAGTTGAAATCGAGCGCATAGAAGTGGTTTGGTGAGAGCATCAGGGAGTTGATCAACTAAGGAGACATGTGTAGCTTGTAGTGTACCACTCTGAACTTGCTCAAGAATGAAATGATAATTAAGAGCTACATGCTTCATGCATGTAACGCCCCGCCCTCCTGGGGTCGTTACTCCACTTTACACCATAAATCCACATGATTATACCATGATTTTT
>JAYJMB010004750.1:0-12662 GCA_036873735.1 Pouteria campechiana | reverse complement strand
TGTCCACGCCGGGAACCCCCCCGGCGCCCTCTGACTTGTGTTCTAGTTTTGCAGGATTAAGAAGGGAAGATCTTGAAGGCTATACGAGCATTCCATTTGGGGACAACCCAAACACTAACTTAAGACTTTTGAAAATTGAGATTTTCATAGCTTACATACTTTAATTCATCATTTACAATATGTTTGAGTATAATTTTTTACATTTAAATGAGGGAAAGAGCAAAGAGAATCATCTGGAGGAATGAAATGCACCTTGAATACATTTGCAAAATAATACATTTTCTGTGAATCCTCTTTGTTTCAAAAATCTAATTGTTTTTTCCTTCTTCAAAAATTTGAAAACTGTTTTCAGATTCTTAAGTATTACAATTCTAAAGAAAAGGCTATTTTATAAGTTTGAACATTAAATTTTAGTTCTTTTAAATGCTAAGGATGCAATTCTATCCAAATTTAACCTATTTAATAATTCTAAAGTAATAACATCAAAACTTTGATATGCGTTACATTTCAAATCTTTTCAAACTTTATCTACTTTAGAACTCTAAGGTACTAACTTAAGACTTTTAAAAATTGATATTTTTGTAGCTTACATATTATAATTCATCATTAAATATATTTTGGTACAATTTCTTTCTTTTAAACGCAAGAAATGTCCAAAGAGAATCATCCAGAGGAATGAAATGCACCTTGAATATATTTGTAAAATAATACATTTTCTATGAATCATTGTTGTTACAAAAATCTAATTATTTTTGCCTATTTCAGAAATTTGAAAACTATTTTCAGACTTCTGAAGTATTACAATTCTATGCAAATGGCTATTTTAGGAGTTTGAACATTAAACTTATGACCTCTAAAATGTGAACGATGCAATTCTATCCAAATGTAGCTTATTTAAAAATTCTTAAGTAATAACTTCAAATTCTATCCAAACTCTAATACATGGTACATTTCAAATATTTTCAAACTTAACTACTTCAGAACTCTTAGGAACTAACTTAAGACTTCTGAAAATTGGGATTTTTTTAGCTTATATACTATAATTCATCATTTATATAATAAGTTTGAGTAAAATTTCTTACTTTTAAACACGAGAAATGACCAAAAGAATCATCCAAAGGAATGAAATGCACTTTGAATACATTTGTAAAATAATACATTTTCCGTGAATTCTCGTTGTTTCAAAAATCTAATTGTTTTTGCGTACTTCAGAAATTTGAAAACTGTTTTCAAACTTCTAAAGTATTATAATTCTAAGCAAAGGCTATTTCAGAAGATTGAACATTAAACTTTTGACCTCTAAAATGTGAAGAATGCAATTCTATCCAAATTTAGCCTATTTAAAAAAGCTAAAGTAATAACATCAAAACTCTGATACGCATTACATTTCATATCTATTAAAAATTTATCTACTAGAGAACTCTGATGTACTACCTTGAGACTTCTGAAAATTAGAATTTTCATAGCTTACATACTTCAATTCATCATTTATAATATGTTTGTGTACAATTTCTTACTTTTAAACGCGGGAAACAACAAAGAGAATCATCTACGAAAATGAAAACCACCTCGAACATGTTTGTAAAATAATACATTTTCTGTGAATCCTAGTTTTTTCAGAAATCTAATTGTTTTTGCCTACTTTAGAAATTTGAAAACTTTTTTAGACTTTTGAAGTATTACAATTCTAACCAAAAGACTATTTTAGAAGTTTGAACATCAAACTTTATTCCTCTAAAATATGAAGGATGCAATTCTATCTAAATTTAGCCTATTCAAAAATTCTAAAGTAATAACTTTAAAACTCTGATACGTGGTACATTTCAAATCTTTTCAAGTTTTATCTACTTCAGAACTTTAAGGTATTAATTAAAGACTTCTAAAAATTGGGATTTTCTTAGCTTACATACTATAATTCATCAAACTACAAAATGTTGGGGTTGAATTTTTCACTTTTAGGAATGACCAAGAGATTCATCAAGAGAAATGAAATGCACATTGATTACGTTTGCAGAATAATAGATTTTCTGTGAATCCTTGTTGTTTCAAAAATCTAATTATTTTTGCCTACTTCGGAAATTTGTAAAGTGTTTTCAAACTTCTAAAGTATTACAATTCTAAGAAAAAGGATATTTTAGAAGTTTGATCATTATACTTTTGATGTTTAAAATGCGAAGGATGTAATTCTATCCAAATTTAGCCTATTTAAAAATTCTACAGCTATAACTTCAAAACTCGGATATGCATTACATTTCAAATCTTTTAAAACATTTTATACTTCAGAACTCTGAGGTACTAACTTGAGACTTCTGAAAATTGGGATTTTCTTAGCTTACATATTATAATTCAACAAATTACAATATGTTGGAGTATAATTTCTTGCTTTTAAAAGCAAAAAATGACCAAGAGAATCATCAAGAGGAATAAAATGCACCTTGAATACATTTGTAAAATAATACATTTTCTATGAATCCTCGTTGTTTTAGAAATCTAATTATTTTTGCCTACTTCAAAAATTTGAAAACATTTTTGAAACTTCTAAAGTATTACAATTCTAAACAAAAGGCTATTTCAGAAGTCTGAACATTAAACTTTTGGCCTCTAAAATGCGAAGGATGCAATTTTATCCAAATTTAGCCAATTTAAAAAATTTAAAGTAATAACTTCAAAACTCTAATATGGATTACAATTCACATCTTTTTAAACTTTATCTACTTCAGAACTATAAAGCACTAACTTAAGACTTATGAAAATTGATTTTTTTTAGCTTAAATACTATAATTCTTCATTTACAATATGCTTGAGTACAATTTCTTGCTTTTAAACACGGGAAACCCCCAAGAGAATCATCTAGAGGAATGAAATGCTCCATGAATATATTTGTAAAATAATACATTTTTTGTGAATCCTTTTTATTTTAGAAATCTAATAGTTTTTGCCTACTTTAGAAATTTGAAAGCTATTTTCAAACTTCTGAAGTATTACAATTCTAAGCAAAAGGCTAGTTCAGAAGTCTAAGCATTAAACTTTAGATCTCTAAATTGCGAAGGATGCAATTCTATCCAAATTTATCCTATTTAAAATTTCTTAATAATAACTTCAAAACTCTAATATGTTTTTCATTTAAAATCTTTTCAAACTTTACATACATCAGAACTTTGAGGTAATAACTTAAGACTTCTTAAAATCAGGATTTTCCTAGCATACATACTATAATTCATCATTTATAATATGTTTGAGTATAATTTTTTACTTTTAAATGATGAAAAAAATAAAGAGAATCATCTAGAGGAAATAAAAGCACCTTAAATACATTTGCAAATTAATACATTTTCTATGAACCATCATTGTTTCAGAAATTTAATTGTTTTTGTCTTATTCAGAAATTTGAAAACTATTTTCAAACTTCTGAAGTACTATAATTCTAAGCAAAAGGCTAGTATAAAAATGTCTGAACATTAAATTTTAGTTCTTTAAAATGCAAAGGATGCAACTCTATACAAATTTAGCCTATTTAATAATTCTGAAGTAATAACTTTAAAACTCTGATCCGCTTTAGATTTTAATCTTTCCAAATATTATCTACTTCAGAACTCTAAGGTACTAACTTAAGACTTCTAAAAATTGGGATTTTTATAGCTTACATACTTTAATTCATCATTTATAATATGTTTGAGTAAAATTTTTTACTTTTAAATCAGGGAAGTAGCAAAGAGAATCATCAAGATGAATGAAATGCACCTTGAATACATTTGCAAAGTAATACATTTTTTGTGAATCCTTGTTGTTTAAAAAATCTAATTGTTTTTACCTTCTTCAGAAATTTGAAAACTATTTTTAGATTCTGAAGTATTGCAATTCTAAGCAAAAGGCTATTTTAGTTGTCTAAAAATTAAACTTTAGTCCTCAAAAATATGAAAAATGCAATTCTATCCAAATTTAGCCTATTTAATAATTCTAAAGTAATAACTTCAAAACTCTGATATGCGTTACATTTCAAATCTTTTCAGACTTTATCTACTGCAGAACTCTAAGGTGCTAACTTAAGACTTCTAAAAATTGAGATTTTCATAGCTTATATCATTTATAATATGTTTAGGTATAATTTCTTGCTTTTAAACACGGAAAATGTCCAAAGAAAATATCTAGAGGAATGAAATTCACCTTGAATACATTTGTAAAATAATTCATTTTTTATGAATCCTCATTCTATCTAATTGTTTTTGCCTTCTTTAGAAATTTGAAAACTGTTTTTAGAATTCTGAAGTATTACAATTCTAAGCAAAAGGCTATTTTAGAAGTCTAAACATTAAACTTTAGTTCTTGAAGATGTGAAAAATGCAATTCTATCCAAATTTAGCCTATTTAATAATGCTAAAGTAATAACTTCAAAACTTTGAAATGCATTATATTTCAAATCTTTTCAAACTTTATCTACTTCAGAACTCTAAGGTACTAACTTAAGACTTCTGAAAATCAAAATTTTCTTAGTTTGCATACTATAATTCATCAAACTACAATATGTTAGGGTAGAATTTTTTGCTTTTAAATGCAGGAAACAACCAAGAGAACCATCCAAAGGAATGAAATGAACCTTGAATACATTTGTAAAATAATACATTTTCCGCGAATCCTCATTTTTCAGAAATCTAAATGTTCTTACCTACTGTAGAAATTTGAAATTTATTTTCAAACTTCTGAAGTATTATAATTCTAAGTAAAAGGCTATTTCAAAAGTCTGAACATTAAACTTTCGACCTCTAAAATGCAAAGAATGCAATTCTATCCAAATTTAGCCTATTTAAAAATTCTATAGTAATAACTTCAAAAGTCTGATATGTGTTACATTTCATATCTTTTAAAAGTTTATCTTCTTTAGAACTCTGACATACTAGCTTGAGACTTCAAAAAATTCAAATTTTCATAGCTTACATACTTTAATTCATCATTTAGAATATGTTTGTGTACAATTTCTTACTTCTAAACATAGGAAACGATCAAGAGAATCATCTAGAGGAATGAAATGCAACTTGAATACGTTTGTAAATTAATATATTTTCTATGAATCTTCATTATTTTAGAAATATAATTGTTTTTGCCTTCTTCAGAAATTTGAAAACTATTTTCAGACTTTTAAAGTATTACAATTCTAAGGAAAAGGCTATTTCTAAAGTTTGAACATTAAACTTTAGTCCTCTAAAATGAGATGGATGCAATTCTATCCAAATTTACCTCATTTAAAATTTCTAAAGTAATAACTTTAAAACTCTGATACGTGTTATATTTCAAATCTTTTTGAGTTTTATCTACTTCAAAACTCTAAGGCACTAACTTAAGACTACTAAAAATTGGGATTTTCTTAACTTACATACTATAATTGATCAAACTATAATATGTTTGGGTAAATTTTTTTTGCTTTTAAACGTTGGAAACGACCATGGGAATCATCTAAAGGAATGAAATGCACCTTGAATACATTTGTAGAATAATACATTTTTGCGTATCCTCGTTGTTTCATAAATTTGATTATTTTTTCCTAATTTAGAAATTTGAAAACTGTTTTCAATCAACTAAAATATTACAATTTTAAGCAAAAGGCTATTTCAGAGGCCTGAACATTAAAATTTCAACCTCTAAAATGCAAAGGACGTAGTTCTATCAAAATTTACCTTATTTAAAAATTCTAAAATAATAACTTCAAAACTCTGATATGTGTTACATTGCAAATCTTTTCAAGCTTTATCTACTTTAGAACTCTAAGGTTCTAACTTAAGGCTACTAAAAATTTGGATTTTCTTAACTTACGTACTATAATTCATCAAACTACAATACGTTTGGGTAGATTTTTTTGCTTTTAAACATTGAAAATGACCAAGAGAATCATCTAGAGGAATGAAATGCACCTTGAATACATTTGTAGAATAATACATTTTTTTGTATCCTCGTTGTTTCAAAAATTAATTATTTTTGCCTAATTCAAAATTTTGAAAACTATTTTCAAACTTCTGAAGTATACAATTTTAAGCAGAAGGCTATTTCAGAAGTCTGAATATTAAACTTTCAACCTCTAGAATGCGACAGATGCAATTCTATCCAAATTTAGCTTATTTAAAATTTCTAAAGTAATAACTTCGAAACTTTGATACATGTTACATTTTGAATCTTTTCAAGCTTTATCTACTTCAGAACTCTAAGGTACTGACTTAAGACTATTGAAAATTATTATTTACTTAACTTACATATTATAATTCATCAAACTATAATATGTTTAGTCAGATTTTTTTGCTTTTAAACACTGAAAATGACCAAGAGAATCATTTAGGGGAATGAAATGCACCTTGAATATACTTATATAATAATACATTTTTTGTTAATCCTTGTTGTTTTAGAAATTTAATTATTTTTGCCTAATTTAGAAATTTAAAAACTGTTTTCAAACTTATAAAGTATTACAATTCTAAGCAAAAGGTTATTTCAGAAGTCTGAAGATTAAACTTTTTACCTCTAAAATATGAAGGATGTAATTCTATACAAATTTAGTTGATTTAAAAATTCTAAAGTAATAACTTCAAAACTCTGATACACATTACATTTCAAAATTTTTAAAACTTGATCTACTTTAGAACTCTAAGGTACTAACATGAGACTTCCAATATGTTTGTATACAATTTCTTACTGTTAAACGAGGGAAATGACCAAGAGAATCATCTAGAGGAATGAAATGTACCTTGAACATGTTTGTAAAATAATACATTTTCTATGAATCCTTATTGTTTCAAAAACTTAATTATTTTTGCCCACTTCAATAATTTGAAAACTATTTTTAGACTTCTGAAGTATTATAATTCCAAGCAAAAGGCTATTTCAGAAGTCTGAATATTAAACTTTCGACCTATAAAATGCAAAGAATGCAATTCTGCCCAAATTTAGCCTATTTAAAAATTCTAAAGTAATAACTTCAAAACTTTGATATGCGATGCATTTCATATCTTTTAAAAGTTTATCTTCTTTAGAACTCTAACGTACTAACTTGAGACTTTTGAAAATTGGAATTTTCATAGCTTACATACTTTAATTCATCGTTTATAATATATTTGTTGTAATACCCAGGGTGTTAATTTTTGAATAATTGTGTTTGGCCATAGTTTAATATTTTACAAATAGTGGAAATAGGGGAGACAGGGCCACAGGCGGTATGCCAGGTGCTTATGCTCCCCAGGCGGTATGGTGGGCGGCTGGGAAAGCTCCTGTGGTCATATCCGAGGAGAAAATCCCTACTAGATAGTGGTAGGTGGTATGGCAGGCAGCTAGCATACTAGCAGCAATCACAGGCGATAGGGCAGGCGGTATGCCAGGCGCCTGCTGTATGTCTGTTTTGCAATTTTATAAGGCTAACCCATGCCGTTTTTCTTTTCAACCGTCCCGTTTTCTTCCCTACGCCTACCATCATGCCCTAGCCTTGTTATAAATAATTTCTAACCATTTTAGCTAGGAAATCATCTTGTCTAGCTAGAAAAATTATGAATTTTCTATTAAACCTGATTTTCACCCATTCAAACAATAGAAAACAGAAGAAAATGAAAGAAACTTCAGATTTCGACAAAATGGAAGGTGTAACCTAGAGCTAGGAGCTTGATCCTTCATGTGGGGAGGATGGCTACGCTTGAAAGCAAAGGTAAGTTTGATCCCCCGACCAAATTTTGGATTTTTTATTTTTAGGGTTTTGGAGAAATGGTGAATTTTTGGGATGAAATTGATTTATGTGCTTATAAATTCATGGAAAATTGAGTTAATGCAATGATTATGATGATTTACATGAGAAATTGTGAATTTTGCTAAGCTAGGGTTTCTATGCATAGTGAAATTCGGATGTTTACTAATTTTTGTGAATGGAATCATGGGGCAAATGATTAATGGCTTGATTATAATGTAGTAGAACTACTATGGAGTGATTTGGACCAGTAAAATCAAATTTTGGGTTATGCCCTAGTTAGGGATTAAAGAGGATTTTTATGTATGGGCTATGTAAGCTGTGAATTGAATAGATTAAAAGCTTTATTGAGTTATTTACAAGTTGTTTAAATGTTAACCAGGTAAGATGCTAGATAAATATGTCAAACAAGAGGGTTTTGGGTGATAATTGTTAAGAAGCCCTAGTTTAAATAGTGTCTATTATAAGTTTGATTAGTATAGCCTAAGATTGGCTATGAAAGAAATATTAATATGATGTAATGTATGGTATACATGATTATAAATGATTAAGTAAATGGGATTGTGACCCTATACAGGATGATCTTAGAAGGATGAAAGATAGAGCAAGAGGAAAGTGGTTTGGAGCTAAAGGCCTAAGGTAAGTAGGAGGCCCCTTGTTTGATTTGAATGAATGGATAGGGATAGTAGGTATCCCATGTTTGTTCCTGGCATGTATGTTTTGGATAAGGGATTGTGGATATCCCGTACTTGTTTAAGATTAATGTTTATTGGGCATGACAAATACACGAATGATTAGGGACATAGAGTATCCCATGAATGTTTATTTGTTATATGTGAATGGTTGTGAACATTGGCATGCATGTTAGATTGATGGGGTAGTGCATCCCCAGATTCATTCTTTATTATATTTGTTATACATGAATGTTGTGGATTTGGAATATCCCATAGTCGAATTCCATGATTTAGACATGTGATTAATGAGGATAGAGAGTATCCCACAATATGCTTATTCTTGTGTATGTATGTCTATATGAAAGGGATAAGTAATATACCAACTGTGTGATGGAAAGAATAGATGGGATAAGTATATTCCATGTTAAAATTTGATAGTATGTTATATTGATGTGTTTTCATTATATGAATTAATAGAGAAATTATAATTCCCTATTGTGATATTGTTAATGGGTGATAAAGATGGGATAAGTGATTTCCCATAACTGTGTAAATGACTTAATATATCATATGACTGTATGTATGAATGGAATGGGAAGCATTTCATAATAGTATAGATATGTATAATAATGTAATTTTCATTGAAAGCACGGCTATAATATTATGCCTGTATGACATGTATGATGATATGAGATGCTTGCATGGCTTGTATTGTGGTATGATGAGCCAAAGTGACTTGGATGTAATGTGTAGTACCAAAATGGCACTGTATGTTATTATGCGCCTAAATGGTGTAGGATGTGTATGGACAGAATGAGGAATGTGAGTCTCATGATGATTGCCTTGGGTTCTATATCTCAGGATGAGATGGGAATGTGATGTGTTTATGGTAATAGTTTAAATTTGAATTATATTGTATTTGATACATGTTCTGGGTTAGAATATGTTGTTACGATTAGTTATTGTTTTATTTTATCTATGCCTAGTTACTGAGTTTCCTCTTATGATAAATTTTTAGCTAACAAGCCAGGTAAAAACTCGTCACTGTGGATTGGGACTGGAGAGCAAGAGTAGAAGACTTTTGATAGTATGATAGAATGTGGGGATTAGAATCCCAAAATATTCTTATATGATGATTTTAATTGAATTAAATTATAAAGTTTATGATGTATTGGCATAATTGTAATTTAAAAGATTCAAATGATGTATGACATATCATAGTAAATCATTTAAGTATGATTTTGAGAATGGATTTGTATTAATCTAGGATAAGGTATTGCCATCCTAAAATGGTTCCAATCTTGGGCGGAGCTGTGAGTATGGGTGTGGGATTGTGTAGATATAACTGTTGTTTTATAATTATAGAAATGTGCATTTTATTTGATTTTATACATGTATATCAGGTATAAATGTCTATAAAAAAAGGTAGACTCTGCCAAACGTTAGGCAGAATATTTCCTTAGAATTAGGGAAATGGTGAGGTTATGGTAAGATTTCCATTAAGAAGAAGGGAAATGGCAGCATTCCGCATCAACCCTAGTGTGGCGTGGTCGAAACGCATAGGGTGGGGGTGTGGGGCATTATATTTGTGTACAATTTCTTGCTTTTAAACACAGGAAATGACCAAGAGAATCATCCCGAGGAATGAAATGCACTTTGAACATTTTTGTAAAATAATACATTTTCTATGAATCATGGTTGTTTTAGAAATATAATACTTCTTCCCTACTTCAAAAATTTGAAAACTGTTTTGAGACTTTTGAAGTATTTCAATTCTAAGCAAAAGGCTATTTTAGAAGTCTGAATATTAAACTTTAGTTCTCTAAAATGAGAAGGATGCAATTCTATTCAAATTTAGCCTATTTAAAAATTCTAAAGTAATAACTTCAAAACTATGATACGAGTTAAATTTCAAATCTTTTTAAGCTTAATCTACACTTGAACACTAAGGTACTAACTAAAGACTTATGAAAATTGAGATTTTCTTAGCTTAAATATTATAATTCATCAAACTATAATATGTTTCAGTACAATTTCTTGCTTTTAAAAGCAGGAAATGACAAAGAGAATCATCTAGAGGATGAAATGCACCTTAAATATGTTTGTAAAATAATACATTTTTTGTAAATCCTCATTATTTCAAAAATCTTATTTTTTTCGCCTACTTAAGAAATTTAAAAACTATTTTCAAACTTCTTAAGTATTACAGTTCTTAGGAAAAGGCTGTTTCAGAAGTGTGATATTAAACTTTAGCCCTGTAAAATGTAAAAGATGCAATTTTATCCAAATTGAGCTTGCTTAAAAATTCTAAAGTAATAACTTCATAATGCTACAAGGAGTTACAATTCAAATCTTTTCAAACTTTATCTACTTCTAAACTCTAAGGTACTAACTTAAGACTTCTGAAAGTTGAGATTTTCTTAGCTTACATTATATAATTCATCATTAACAATATGTTTGAGTACTATTTCTTGCTTTTAAATGTGAGAAACAACCAAGAGAATCATCCAAAGGAATTAAATGCACCTTGAACACGCTTGTAAAATAATAAATTTTCTGTGAATACTCATTGTTTCAGAAATCTAATTTTTTTCCCTACTTCAAAAATTTGAAAATTGTTTTCAAACTTCTGAAGTATTACAATTCGAAGGAAAAGGGTAGTTCAGAAGTCTGAATATTAAATCTAGACCTCTAAAATGTGAAAGATGCAATTCTATTCAAATTTATCCTACTTAAAAATTCTAAAGTAATAATTTCAAAACTCTAATATGTGTTACATTTCAAATCTTTTCAAGCTTTATCTACTTTAGAACTCTAAGGTACTAACTTAAGACTTTCAAAAATTGGGATTTTCTTAGCTTACATACTATAATTTATCATTTATAATATGTTTGGGTTCAATTTCTTGCTTATAAACACGGGAAATGACCAAGAGAATCATCTAGAGGAATGAAATGCTCCTTGAATATGTTTGTAAAATAATGCATTTTTTGTCAATCCTCATTGTTTCAAAAATCTAATTTTTTTTAATAGCTCGCCTAGGGGCCTATGCATTTTGACTATCTTTTATCCTGTGAAAGATAAGGGTTTCTGCACCTATGCAACATTTTATATTTCATTCTCACATCACATCACTATTACAATTAACACAACAAATACCCACATTGCCCAGAATTATAAGCTAAGCCGCATTGTAATGGCAAGGAACAACTAGACCTATAAGAAAAATATATAGGTATATTCCACATAATGACATGTTAATATAACTATATCATATGTACCTATTACACCTTAAGAATTGAAATATTTCTAATTACTAATTTATACACATTAGATGTCATATCCACATATGAGTTCCAAACTCTAATTCATCCATACATCATAGAGGTTGTCACCTACTTTTAGTCATGAGTGCCAACCCCCCAATTGGGCTCCATCGTCTGGCTTGTCAACTGAAAATGACGATAAAATGGCATGAGTCTAAGTAAACTTAGTAAGTAGGCAAAGTGGAAAACTATAAGGAAATAGGCAAAGAGAAGAGCATGCTTAAATACATATACTCAATCCAAGCAATAATTAAATCCATGGTATGCTAAATGTCATGACAATGCAACATGTACCCATGCCCACAATACACATGTCTTCGTTTTTAGAACCTAACTCACTCAGATCAAACATACTCTTCAAATAAATCATTACCATTGAGTCATAGTCATAACCAAGACTTGTCTACAATGACATCATTATGATATCCTCATCAAGACATATACTTTATCAATACATCATTATCAAGACTTAGTAAAGACAAAGAAATCACTCTCCCCCTCTTCGATGTGCAAATGGTCCATCCCTGTATCCTTGGCTAGAAGCCTACCAAGTCTGCCTCCTGCAGTGCCGAGAGTTCACCACCTGTGCAAAGTCCCAGGAGTGCCCCACCCTCATTGCTCCATAGGGATTAGAAGAGGTTCACCAATACCAATCACATCTACTGAGAAATTTAAGTGTATCAAACTCATAACTACAATTTAGCATTACTTAAGTATCATGCCATGCCAATCTCAACATATCATTATCACAGGCCATCAAGACCAACATCTATTCATGAAGGCTCCGTATGCCACACGGGCAACCAATCAGCCACACAGGCAACCATTTAGCCATGCAGGCTATACATGCTACATAGGCAATCAACAAGCCATAGGCTATAAACTAAGCCACATAGCATATAACATATATCTACTCATATAACTCAACCACATGCATGCCAATACTATGCT